>PVJA010003577.1:10000-93696 GCA_004027025.1 Myocastor coypus | reverse complement strand
AAAAAAAAAAAAAAAAAAAAAAAAAAAAAAAAAAAAAAAAAAAAAAAAACCACTGTCTTCTTTCTTAGTTCTTTGTGATAAATTCTCGCCACAGTTCTATAAAATGAACCAGCTTTAAAAATTTTGCAATTACCCCACCAGAGACCTGTCAAATTGGCTAAATCTTCAGTGTATTTTTAATCTCAATCTCCCTTTCCTTCCTCCTGGTCTACCTGCCTGTCTGTCTCTGTCTATCTGTCTGTCTGTCTGTCTGCCTGCTTCTCCCTCCCTCCCAATTTTATAATCCCAGACTCGCCCAATCTGTCCCCACCTGGGCCCAGTTGGATGGCTCAGTGGTCTAAAATGCCTGCTTGGGGAAGCTTGGGTGGCTTCAGGGACCATGGTTGGATCCCCGGCACCACATGCTGCACCAGCCCTGCCCTGGGGGCGGGCTGAGCCAGCCATGAAAAAAAAATGAGTGAATAAACAAAGGTTCTGAAACAAGAAAAAAATAAATAAATAAATAAATAAATAAAATTTAAAAAATTCTTTAAAAAAAAAAATCTGTCCCCACCTATTGCTGCTTGCCTCTTCTGAGTTCTTAGAGGCCTCTAGTAAAGGTGTCACCCGATCACTCCGTTATTCTTGGAATGTGGAGGCAACATTAATTCTCCAGTCTGTCTCCTTGCAATCCACCCTCAAGCTTGTATATCAGTGAGGATTTGTTTGGAGTGGCCTCTACTGAGGGTTGTGCGATTTGACCTTCCCAAGACTACTTCCACTGTATTATGTTCTTCCTGTCACTGAGGCGGTAAGCTCCTGCTATCTCCTGCCTATGTACATTCCGTGCTACTTGTGCTTCTTGCTAATTAAAACAAATAAATAAAAACCTCTTGCTTTAATTTCTTTTTGTATCTTGCGCAGAATCTCACTACGCAGCTTGGGCTTATATGATCCTCCTGAGCTCCCAGTGCTGGGATTATAGGCATGCGCCACCAGGCCTGGTCTTGGTTGCTGGCTTACTGTGCCCAGGAGTGGGGCTGGGGCAGCATGTGGCCCCAGGGATCAAACCCCAGTTCCTGCACTTGCCTAGGCAGGCAGTTAGTCTGCTGAGCTATCTTGCTGGCCCTTTTTGCCTTAATTTCTTAACAATTAATTTTTCTCAGTCCTCTCTAAAACTCGTATCAGACCAAGCTCACCGCTCTTCCTTTTGTCATCACTGTGCGCCATTCGTATTGGGTGAAGTGCTGCGTTCTAAGGTTGCCTGGCCTTTCTTATGGGCAACAACCAGAAAGTCCACCAACAAGTTCTGAGTGAAAATAAAGGCATTCATAATAGTTTCTGATTGCTTTTTCACAGAGAGGCAGCCCAGACCTCATGATTAAATGAAAGAGCTCAGCACACAGTCAAGCTCCAGAACAGTGCATGTCTGAGGGTCCCCTTACAATGCTAAGGGCTGAAAAAGCCATCACTAAATCTAGTTCCACTTTCCAAAGGAAGTAACAGAAAATATGCTTTGAGGGAAGCCTGCCTTCTTGGTCTTTTTTTCTTTATTGCTACTAAGGAAACTAATTCTCCCCAGGATCTTCAGACCTTGAAGGACTGTCTGTAAGCTCTCAAGGAAGCTGCTGGGCTCTGGCAATGATGCTTTCACCAATCCTTCTGCTGAGAGACTGCAGCAGGGAAAGGTGCAGGTGGAAGGATTTGTTGCTGTGCTCTTCTTTAGCAGGGTTAGGCTGTGAGCAGCCAACTCAGAGTTACTATCCTGGTTACAAGCCAAGTCTGGAGTTGCCAATGGGATTATGCAGAGAAACTGCATTTGAGCATGGGGTAGGGGAAATAGGAAAAAAGGAAAACAAAAATACTAAGGGCTGGATGAGTTCCCAAACATTCTCTAGTACAGGAAACCACAACAATGTCTGTTCTGGTCCCAGCGGCTACTGTCCTTAGCTCTAAAGTCCCAAGAAGGAACCTGGAAAATCATTCATTCAAACTTTTGGGCACTGTATCCTTTGTTTAAGGAAGAAAAAAAAGAAAAGAAAAGAAAAAGCAAAAACCTTAGATGGAAACAAAGTGCAAAGCAGATTAAAGTGCAGCCACTTTGATGGGAGACTGATGGGGCTGGAGTCCTGCCCAGCGCTCCCCCCAGCCCCACCCCTGCCTCCCAGGAGAAACCTTGAAGGGGATCTGAGGAGCAGTCGCTGCTTTGAAACTTGTTTTGGCCACAACTCACTGTAAAAAATGCATTTCTAAGGACTTTGGTAGTACACGCGCACACACAGGCTCACGCAGCCGAAAGGGATTCTTCACGAAGCAGTAATTCTTCTTCCTACACCTGATCCTCCCAGCCATTTTTGCCTCCCATTTAATCTATTCCACTTGAGAAACATTGTTTCTAGTCCACAAGATGGGTACCACTCTTCATAAGGTAGCTAAAAAGCACTGCATCTGATTATGTAATCCTCAGAATAATTCTAGAGGAAGAAATGTTTGTTCCAGTCTGGATCTCCCACCTCCCTAAGGAAGGGATAATAGAGTAAGAGGCTGTAAGAAATGCAAAGCAAAGACAGCCCTGCGTGGCCATGGGGCTGACTCGCTTGATCTAGGATGGCTACATGTCTGGGGCAGGGAGGAGGGATACTGACCTGGGGTAAGCAACGTTTGGTTTTTCTTATGACAAATCACAGGGTAAGTCAACTGGTTCCCATCCCAGGGACTAGAAAGGAGGCAAAGCCTAGGTCAAGGCAACAGAAAAAGGGGTGGAGGGAGAGGCCGTGTCTGCACTGGAGTCTCTCTGCTTCCAGGTTATGTCCAACATCCCATTTTTCTTTTGTCCTTGGCTTCATTAAATATGCCACACCTTTATAATCTCCTACTTAATTTAAAGAGAGAGAGAGACAGAGAGAGAGAGAGAGAGAGAGAGAGAGAGAGAGAGAGAGAAGGAAGAAAGGGAAAGCAGTCATAGCAATCGGGACAGTATTGTAGCAAGAAGTCATGTTCGACACACCTAAAACCTATTTGTTTTGGAAAATTAGTATCATCCTAGCAAAGGCTCCTTCTCTTTCAAATGAATAATATAGAAAATACTTTGGTGGATGGATAAAAAGTTAAGGCGAATGCAGATATACATTTGAAGAAAGAATGCCCAATGTCTTTTGGTTCTACCCTTAGCACCGTCACTCCATTATGTTAATCCTGCGGTAATCACAGGACTTAAAGGTTTTACTGTACTTTATCCACTAACATGAAAGTCCATCTCTGCTGCCATCTATTTCAATGTGTGTCGCTTTATTGCCTCCAATGTCAGCACGACGTTCTAAGAAATACACCTTTAAAAAATGTAGCCACAGTAAACCTATAACGAGGCTTCAAATGTACACACTTCCCCACCAAATCACAAAATGGTCTTTTGTAAATTTCTTTCTACAAAAATAAATAAGAGAAAGTAATAAAAAAAGATAAAGCCCTCACACTGAACTGCGGCAATTATATCCCCACAGCTACACTATAACCCAAAACTTTGCAGAGGCTTTGATTACTGAACCATGGCTGAAGTGAATAATTTGCTTTTCACTAAGAAAACAAGCACATTCATTCTCACTACAATGAAGAGAGGCAGTTTTAATTAAACCTTATCAAAAGATGAATAAAGAATAAACTCAATACCCATTCTGCAGAACTCTATTTTCATCTGTTTAGTTTAAGCTTGCCATGTTCATGCAATAATTATCCACTGTCCAAGGAATGCTGGAGTTGTGTTAATGTTGGTAAAGATTTAATTAGCTCAATTATCTGGAGAGTATTGAAGTGAGGCTCGCGCAGTACATATTTCTTCAGGCTTTACACATACCTCTGATCAAAATACAATGCAGCTGAAATCTACAGGAACAAAGGACTCTTGCTTCTGCAAGTCTACTACTGAAACAGTTCCATACTTCATAATTTTATGACTCCAATTAGAAAAACACATACACAAAGTCTTTAAAAGAACTCAGAAATAAAAGCTTATCTTGGAGAGAGAGAGAGAGAGAGAGAGAGAGAGAGAGAGAGAGAGAGAGAGAGAGAGAGAAAGAGAGAGAGAGAGACAGGAGAGAGAGGAGTTAACTGTACATGGTTAACTTCTTGGATGTGTAACTATGTTCTTACAAAGTTAATTAAATTTGCTTTTTAGACACATATTAACATACGCAGGTACAAAGTCTGGTCCTTTTAAAATGTCATTTCGTTAGTGCCGCCTATGTGTATCACCTCCTCACCACCCCACCCCCACGGGAAAGCAAGCCATCTAACCAGCACTGAAAGCACAGTAACACAGACAACTGTTTCAATCTGTCAGACACCAGGGACAGACAGTAGGGTTCATTTCAAAAAACAGATTGGCCCCCAGCGGCCTGACCTTCCTGGTGGGAAGGAGAACACAGTGCAGTGCTTGACAAGTTCAGCAACAAAGAGGTATATTCAAGTCCCTCCAATTCAGACATGCTTCTCACAGGGAAAAATGCAAAGCAGGAGAAGAAACGCGCCACTACCAGCAAAGCAGAGCTCCCTTAGATGACAGGCCCACATTCCACGCACGACAAGATACAAGGCCAACTTAGCAAACTTTTAGCCCGGCCCTGCCACGGTCCACACTTGTGCTGCTCTCCTGCGGTCCCTACCTGCTGTACCTGTGCCCATGGTGGGCACGACGACCTTTATGAAAGCTCTCATAGCTCCACAAGGAAGAGCACAGACCTCTGCCTAGAAGCTGGCTTGCTTTCCACATTACCACTTCCGCGTTTCTTTGGAAACTCAGATATTTTCTGGTCAGAACCTTAGACAAACACTTTTTTCATTACTTAATCTAGCAAAAGGAGTAAGAACCATAAAATAAAACCAAAAAGGCAACCTTCTTAATTTGAAAAACTCAGGCTGAATTAACTGCTATGTATAAACACATACAGGCTTTTTCAATGTCCAATAATGTTTCATTTTATATATTTTCTATTTTATCAATTATGGGAATGTTTAGTTTGTGATATATACATATATATAATATAATATATATTAAGATACCACATTTTCAGAGCATTAAACTCTACATGAATAGTCATAAATTTAAAAAGGCACTCACAATTCTCCATTATTACTTTCGTATACAAGTAAACTGAAAAATCTTAACTATAGAGATTATGGGCACTTAGACTCAAAGCAACTAAGGAAGCTAAAACAAATCTTGATTTCTGGACCATAATGTTGTGATAGTCCATCGTACAGGCAGGGGCTGCAGACGTGCACCCCTCCTGGTAAACATGTAGTTTTAGAAAACACATGGTGAAGACCAGACCACTGCATGCCACAGAGCAAAAGGAAGGCACGGTTTTGAAAATGGGACACAGATTACGATCAGGAGCTCATCTTGCTAGATACAAGACAAGGACACTTCAGTGACGGGAATATTGGAATGTAAAGGTCCAAACCACGTGGCTCAGCTTTATAAACAAACCCTGCAAACTCAAAAATCCCTTTAGGAAGTGGGGGCGAAAATGAGGCATGTCCCTCAGAGTTGCTTTTGATGTCTGCTACTTTTCTGGAACCAGCTTTTCTAGGGAGTGCGGCGAGTGCCCCAAGTGCAGGTCGGTTTTGCCTCGTTTTCTAGTCTGCGAAGATTTTCATGGCAGGACTTGTGGAGTCCCGCTTGCAAGGCACCCTCAGAACTTCAGAGGATTCTGTGTAAGAACAAAGGGCACTTGGGTTCAGTCTGCGGCACGAATCATCTTCACCACACAAATTCCCTGCGTTTGTGCTGGCAGAAGGGAATATTTTGAGCCTGTTAGGTTTAGAAGACCTTCAAACAGACAATGGTGTGCAAACAATCCTGAAGAACCTAACTTTGCCAGGACAGCCTCATGGCTGGGACCACAGCTTTGAGCAAGGCCCCTCGGCTGATCCCCTTGGGCTGATCCCCCCCACCCTTCACCCTGAACAAAGCCTGGCTGACAATACCACAATCTCCTTCTTTCTCTGGATTAGACCTCCTTTGCCAGACAAGTATGCAAATGTTCTCTGGGCCCTCTGTGTGAGGCTACTCTTCCCCAGCTATCTTTTCTCTGCCCAGCTTCCCTGGCTGAGGCTGACCATCCACTACTTGACAGGGAGACTAGCCTTCCAATGCAGCATTGTCCCAGCTCTGACAGTCAGATATCCGGGCCTGCCACTGCCTCTAAAAGGGGCTCATTTAGTCGTAATTAACTATTCCCTGCATATTTCCTAAGGTATGGTAATTGTGCTAAAAGCCAACAAGTAAAGCATTCATGCCTCTTCTCATTTAAATCTCCCCACCCCCAGCAGGCCATTCCCTCTGACTTCCTTTCACCCCAACTCCTAGCCTTCTGATTTTTCTTTCTCCTCTTCCCCAGTAACATTCCTAAGAAAGAGGTGGATGGAGTTGGAAATTAGGAACTATAGAAAAGCATTTCAAAAGGCAGAGCATTCACAACGGTGAAGCGTGGTGTGTAAAGTGACACAAAAAGTTGAAGAACTAAAAATGAAGTCTTGTTTTTGTTGGTGTGTGTGTGCATTATTATAAGCCCATGTACATATATTTGAGAACTACTTATTTAAAAGTCACATAATTAGCCAGTTTTGTCCCCAGATATGTTTGCATATATAGAACATACACATTCATTTTCTTAATAAAGGATTGTTGTCAAAATTAATTTTATCTGCACTACAAATAAAGGGGACAAACAAGAAATAATGACATTGTCTCATCAGCCTCTCTCCTGTATTCTGAAGCTGCAGACAAGACAGAACTAAGGTCAAGAATCTTAACTTCTGACCTCTGGAAATAGTGTCAGTCCTGGCAGTGGGCAATAGGACACGAAGGCTGTGGGGATGCTAGTGTGATCAGGAAGTGTGGAAGAAGTGTGGTGGCAGAGCGAGTGTGGCACAAGTTGTCACCAGGGGCTGTAGTCATGAGGATCGGACTAGAAATGGTCGCAGCATCCTCACGTTGTCATCTGCGCTGGATCCATATATACCACGCTGTTGTGGAGTTAGTGCTGGCACGGCAAAGTGCATACTATTTAATTAAAAAGACTTGAGGGAAAAAAAAAAAAAACCAAAAAAACCACTGCCTGGAAAATGCAGTGAGCTTAGTTGCAGGTGAAGACTGTGATGTCCCCAATCCTTCCACTGATGAGACTGTCTCAGCTTTCGCTTTGTCTTGGGCTGCCTTAGGCCCCCGTGCTGTCTGTTGGTGATGTGGGTGCTGTTACTTCTAGATCATTTAGCAGCCTTCCTTAGGGCAACAGGAAGTGCCATAAGTGTGGTGGTACAAGGAGCTTGGTTAGCAGAGGATCTCATTTTTCACCAAAAATCTATAAAGGAAAGCCCGGAGACGAGACAGTATCAAAGAACCTGGGTCTACCCAAGGAGGTCCTGAGGTTGGAGTCACAGTAAGGGCTTTTTAAGGCTATAAAACGTACATTAACTAACTTTTCTAAGTAAACAATAAAACTTCTAAAATCATTTTCTCAGCTAAGTGAAGAATATAACACTATCTCTTTTCAATCATTTTTCTTGTGTATGATTTTCATATGTAAAAGCAAAATATTTGACTTTCACATCATATGTATGTTACTTGCCTTAATAATTATAATTTTAAGGCTGTATTATACTCAGGTTAGTTTACGTGATTTCATCTTTTTTCATGAATTTGGTACAGGGTCTACAGGGTCTCATGACACGGATCAGATTTGAAGTGATCCTTCTGTTTCTGGCCTCTCAAGCGCTGGGTTGCAGGTACACACCACCAAGCCCAATGGAACCCGGTCCCTGCGCCTCCCTGAGCAGGTGCTTTAGTCTGCTAAGCTATCTGGCCGGCCCTAGTTTACTTCATTTCTTTATGAATATGTAAGTGGTCTATTCTATTCTTAACAATTTATAAATGGTAGTCTGAATATGACTTGTTTTCTTATGTTAGTGTGTTTTCTTCATCGCTGCAATCATTACCAAAAAAGTAACTGACTTACCAAAACTTAAGACAGTTTCAAAACTTTGGTTAGTCACACTTTAAGATGGTAAAGTATTTTGCATTTATTTTGAATTTAGGTAAAACTGAGCATGAAAACTAGAGCCAAAACTAACAGACACCATAATGGTTGATTGATTGTGTCAACTTGACAAGTTGACAAGCTTAACTAAATTGGCTTAGGAGTTTTATGTCCTAGGGTGGAGAAGACCCACACCAGGGCAGCTCACTGCCTGGAATGCACAAAGGGGAAATGAGGACAGATCTGCTTCTATTCTTTAGAGGAGCCCAGATGTTGCCCTTAGCTTGGATGTTGTCTCCTTGCTTCCCCTGCACCCTCTTTGGCTTCTACTGCCAATCCTTCAGTTTTCCATTGCAGACCCACCAGCCTCCTGATATGGACTTACTTGGAACAGGACAGTGCGCTCTAGTCCTTAGCCAGAAACCTTAGTTTTCCAGTGTACAGATATCCTCTGCCCTCTTCCCCACCCAACTCTGTAGGTGACCATCATAAGCCAATCTCATATTTTTTAAAAATACAAATGTGTATCTTGTTAGTATCTGTTTCTCTGTGTTATGGTTTGTATCCAGATGTCCCCCAGAGCTCATGCAGTCATGGGGCGGGCTTCTAGAGTCTTTGATTGGCCCATGGTCCAATGCTGGGATTCTGGGTGTGAGTGCTATACCCACCCTATGGCAGGTCACCACCTGCATATAAGGGAGGGAAAGAGGCTTGCTCTAGATGTTCCTCCCCTTTTGCTTTTGCTCCTTTGGCTGTTTTCCACTTCCATGAACTGCTGCCCTTTGTCATGTGCCACTCTGCCTTAGAGCCAGCTGAGTATGGACTGTAACTAAACCTTTCCTTCCCTAATTCTGGGTGTCAGGTATTTTGTCTCAGAATGAGAGAAATGTAATGAAAAGTAACCAAAGATGCTCTAGTGAAACAGTGACATAAGTACTTAAAGTTCACAGGCATTGGTACAGATTGGTTCACGAAAACATTGTTGTAAACCAAATGAATGTCCAGTATTCTATGTACAAAAACAATGAATTCTTAAATATTTCCTCCAATTTCAAAAATGATCTTAAGTTTCCAGCCTTTGGAAATTAACAAACTCACTTTTTAGTTTCTTGTATTTTCCTTAAAGGTGTCAACATCTACCTACTATATGAAATTGTATATCCACAAACATTAAATTATGTATGTTAGTCATTTCACAAAAAGATATATAAACAAAGGGCCTGGGAGATAGCTCAGTGACATAAGCACCTGCCTGACAAGTGCAAGGCCCCGAGTTCAAAGATATATAAATAAACAAGAAATACTTCTTTGGAAACTGCAAGAGTCTATGCATATATTTTTAAGGGAACATACTGTATACATTTTCATAAATGTATATTAAAGGTAACATTTTCTTGATAGAGATACAAAACTGCAGGGCTGAAGGACAAAAGAGTTGATGTGTTGGTAGAATGTCTAATATTATGAAAGAACTGTGAAAAATTTTGTATATTTTGTTTTCTTTTCAACATATGATCTAGCATGATAAGTTCATAGAAAAGAAAAGAAAAGAAAAGAAAAGCTATCACATTTTGTTTTAGGGTTATTAGTGATTCCTAAAGGATCTTCCAGCTTTGAGTCACTTTCATTCTTTCATGTATGACCAGGAAGTCTCAAATATTTCTCCATGGGCAGTTCATTCAAAATCTTTAGTGTGTCATTTGCAGTCCTGCTTCAGATTCTGTTCAGTCCATCCCTTCTCATGTCCTCTACCAGGCCATTTCACAAAGGTGCTGCACATTCCAGACAGAACTTCACTCTCAGTGTTTGTTTCCTTTGTTGGAAAATATCCTTCTCTTTCTTTATGCCTATGCGAAATCCAGCTCTTCCCTGACCTCTGGTGAGTTGCATTTCCCCCACTTGTCCTTATAAGTAGCATAATGAAAGCTTCTCCTATAGCCTTTATCATCCTGAAGTCTAAGTAATTATCTTTTTACTACTGCCTACTCTAGCACTGATATGTTTGGGAGATGCTGAAGACGACAGCATGTGGAAGCAGTTGGATATTAGCCACTTGGGTTTGCTCTCTCCTCTTACTCCTATTTTTCCTTCTTCATTTAAAAAAATTATTGACAGGTCTAGCTTTGGCTTATACTTGATCACCCAGCAGAAAAGCTTAGTTATGAGGCATAAAATGCAGAGCTAGATTAGTATGATGAGCTGTAAGAGGCTTAAATCAACAGCCCTCAACATTGCCAGTTTCACTGGTAACCCACTGAAATTATGAAACATTGGACTATGTATACTACAAATTCCTCCTAGTTCAGAGAGAAGAAAACTTTTTCTTCCTCTTCTCCCCCCGCTCCTGGAACCAATATCGATTAGAAAATTTGTCACCTTTGCACCCTGTGCTCTGTATAACATTTGTGAGGACGACAATATGCAGCGTATCAACTATTGTGAATGTGCTACTAACATGTTTTGAAATTCTCATATTGTTATCTCTTATTAAAAGTAATAGAAATTTAAAAAATTTTTAAATAAAAAATATTATTTTGTAGTGCTGTGGATTGCACACAGGATCTTTGCATAGTACTGTGTATTGCACACAGGATTTTTGCAATGAGCTACATCTCTGGCCTTTTTTTCACTTTTTATTTTGAAACAGGCTCTCACTAAATCACTAAGCTGTCCATGCTGGGTTTGAACTTGCAATCTTTCTACTTCATTCTTTTAGATCGTGTCTTAGTTACTCTTCTCTCATTGCTGGGACAAATACCTGTCATTCAAAATGAGGGAAGGAAAGGTTTAGTTAGCTCACAGTTACTGGAGGTTTCAGTCCATATTCAGCTGGCTCCAAGGCAGAGAGGCACATGGCAGAAAACAACTTTTCACCGTGGCAGGCAAGAGCAAGCAAGCAGGGAGAGAGCTAGCAGCAGCTCAAGCAACTAACTTGTCTTCCTACCTTACATTGAAATGCAAATCACCTGCTCCAGGGCAGGTGCAGCACCCACACCCACAATAATCAATTACAAATTCCAGAAGCCTCCCCATGACTTCATGAGGCTTTGGGGGGGGGGCCAGCTATGCATATACCATAACAGATGGTATGAGTCATCATTCACAGCTAATTTAGTCAATATTTGAAAAACATTTGATAGGTATAAATTATATGCTACATTAAGAGGTAGAGAAATAGTGAAATAGAGATAAAATAGTAAACAAATCCCTACTTTCTTCTTCCTTCCTTCCTTTCTTCCTTCCTTCGTTCCTTCCTCCCTTCCTTCCTTCTTATTATGGCTGGCTCAGCCTGCCCTGGTGGTGGGGCTGGCACAGTATGTGGTGCCGGGGATAGAACCGCAGTCCCTGCAGTTGCCTAAGCTTTCCTAAGCAGGCGCTTTAGACCACTGAACCATCTCGCTGGCCCCAAGTCCCTGTTTTCTAAGATGTAGGTTCCAATGTAGAAGACAAATAGCTTCAATATAGGGGGACCAAAACTTACTTTGCTCCCAACATTTGAAGAATAGGCAAATGTTCACAAAATACTTATCTTACACTGTGCCAGACATCTTTTCAAATTCTATCATTCAAGTCCACTGAGGCCATATGTCAGGGTTCTTAGACATTCTCTTCTTTGTTGGTGACTCCTTTATTTTAACCTGTTTTCAGTTACCAAGTTGGAGCCCTGAGTATCTCAATACCTCTCTCTTTCTCTAGGATCTCATTTTGTATGCAGTCCTGGCTACCCTGGAACTCAAATAGAGCCCAGGATCCTTCTATAGCAGCCTTCCAAATGCTGGGCTTATAGGCACATGCCTAAAATAATCTGGCTCTAGTAGCCAATCTGACTTCCTATCATTTCATTGAGAACCTGTACTCCTCTTAGTTTACTTCCTGGAGATTGATAAGGCTATGAAGCCTCTTCTGTCTTAACCAAGTAACCACAGTCAATAATATTATAATAAGTCATGCACATCATGTACTTTCTAAAGTGACATGATGAGATATAATTTTACCTTAATGACACTCTTCCCAAGTCCAGAACCCTGGTATAATCAAGAGAAAATGCATAAAGGTCAGTCTATAGAATACTTAGGCCATTTTCTTCAAAACTACTGAAGCCAAGAGAACTAATGAAAGATCTGAAAAATATCCTAGACCAGCAGAGACTAAGAAAACATAAAAACTAAATGCATTGTGGTATCCTTTGCATGAACAGAAGCTCAGAGTGTGAAAGTAGTACAGATACAGTTGTACAGATACAGTATGGATATAGACACAATTGAAACTACCAGTCAGGTAATGAGGTGTCTTAGTCACTTTCCTCATCCTTGAGATGCTAGCAAGGAGTCACACTTATGCTGCGTCTGATCACCACTCTACTGACAGCCTCTCTGAGTCCTGCAGATAAGCTGTGTACAATGGTCTGATGACTTTAGCACCAATGGCTCTGCCAGCAGATTGGATTTATTAGGTAGAAACAAAGGAAAATCACAGCCCCCTCCCCACCAATATATGGCAAAGGATGTCGTAAATGATGTACTAAGCATTGAGGGGTACAGCAAATGGCATTCCACTATGATTTTCAAATGATGCCTTTGTGAACATAAACTTTTATTTGTTGTACCCAAGAAATATTGACATATTAAAATTAAATTGATAGAATTGGGGTAACTTCATATAGCAATTTTTGTAGTGAACAATAAGTTCATCAAGAGGGAAAAGGTTACCAGCACAATTAGTACATTAGAATAAACATGTAGCACTACTGTAATAGCATAGTGGCTCTTGATTTCTGGCCTTAGAAACCATGGATAGTCTTTAAATATTATAGAGGACACAACCCTTTACAAAGAACTTTTTGTTTATGTTGGTGAAAAGTAAAAATCTATCATATTCAAAAATAAAGCTGTTATTTGTAAATATTTAATTCATTTGAAAAGCCATTACATGTTAACATAAAAACATTTTAGTAAAAACTAACTACATTTTCCAAACAGAATTAGTAACGGGTCATGCAGCTTTACAGTTATGCAAGTATTTCCACTGAAGGCTGTGATGGATTAATGATCACTTGGAACAGCCAGCTGAACTGAATCAGTGTGAAGGATTTTTAAATTTTATTTATTTATTTTTGGCTGGCTCAGGGTGCCTTACAGGTGGGTCTGGGGACTGAACCGCTGACCCCGGTGCCTGACTGGTATGAATCAGTGTGGTTTGAGCTGTGGAAGGCCCCCCTGAGCACTGTTGCCAACAGCATAAAAGGAGAACTGGAAGGGAAGATGGTGTATTGTTGATTTTCTTGGAGAAGCTTGTCATGCTGGCTTTCCTGATGGGAACTTGCTGTTTTCATTGTCAGAGGAGCTCAGGTCCGCACTGTCCCTGAGGATGGCTGGGGTTCTCTTTGAGGGAGCTCTGTCCTCATACTGAGCATCACTTCTCAGCTCCAGGGCAGATCCCTCAGCCTGCTGGCACCGACTTTCTGTCTTCCACAACTGACCTTTGGGCTTTCCTGGTACAGATTCTTGATACAGATGTGCAGGAGACATTGTTGTTGGCTCCAAGCCTCCAGCTGGATCGTGTAGGATAGTGACAGGGGATCCAGGCCCTCAGCTGGATTCTTTAGGTCTCTAGTGTATGGGCAGATTTCTTGTGCTCTTCTGTATTTGACTTTATGGGGTGAATATTATAAAATAATTTTATAAATTATGTGTCTGGTAGTAAACCTATTCCCCTGCCATCCCTAACTACAACACAGGCTCAACAGAACTCAGCTGGGCTCTCATATTCTTTATTCATTCTTTCTGCTGTGATATAGTGCTTTGGCTAAAAATAACAGGCAAACATATGGAACTGCCCCACAGATAGGAAGTTTAAAAAGAAAATAACCCTTTCAGATAACTATGGATATTTGTTCTTACATATTATAACAAAACCCAAGTGGTAGTTTCTTAGAAGCTGATTTAGACTGGGGGATCTTAGCTTTTCACTTTCAGTGACATTCACCTATGTATGATTTTGTTAACAAGAATGCACTAATTATTTGAAAAATACTGGCTCAATGAATTATGCAGCTCTTTCAAGTACTGAAATATTTCACTATATGTATATAAAAATATCACACTTGTATATATTGCAACCAATCTCCTTAGAAAGGTCTTTGGGAAACTGTTCAGTTTATAATAGAAAATCAAAAAGTTCTCTTTTTCTTTTCTATCAAACTCTAATTTGCTAGTAAAAGCTCTAAATTTATTAGTAGCAGATATTTTTGGTTGTTTTGCATGAATGACACTCAGTTTTTGTTCATTTCAAAATAATATAGATGCCAACTGTATAGCCTGGTTGGAATAAGCATAGTTTTCCAGGCATTTTTTTTCATGTGAAATCCATATTCTGAGAGAAAAAAAGCTACTGCAGCTTGCAAGTCACACAACTAACCAATGGTAACCAGGGATACAATCAAAATGATTTACGCAAACATCCTACTTAGTCACAAAGAATATTAAAAAGGCATTTACTCAAAGGTAAAGATTTAATAAAATTAATAATTTTTACTTCATTAAAAACAGAATGAAGTAAAATTGGCTCTTTAAAAAATTTCAGTTGCATGATGGTGAAGTTAGTGCTCAGGAATATGAAAAGCCAATAATTTTATTCCTGTTGACTTCTACTTTTTTGTTTTTTATGACTTTAGGACAGGGTCTACTAGGTGTACAGGGTGTACAGGGTCTCACTACATAGACAGGACTAGTAGTGATCCTCCTGTTTTCAGCCTCCCAAGCGCTGGGATTATAAGCGTGTGCCACCATGTCCAGTCTCAATCACCCTCTCAGTGTGACCCCAGTCTCAATCACCCTCTCAGCATGACCTCAGCCACTGTGCTCTGCTGAAGCAGATGCTTTAGTCTTCTGAGCTATATGACTAGCCCTCCTGTTGATTTTTGTACCACTAACGGAAGTGGTTTTGAGTCCCCGGAGCTTGGGGGAGCCACAGGTCAGATGGACTACACTTTGAGATCTGCAGATACAGAGGCTAACTATCAGGGCACCATCTCTTTGTCCTAGAGCCAGGGGACCTTATCTGAGCAGAATCCACAAATCTGAAGGAAGAGTTTTAGCACCTGGTCACTGTGCTACATGAAATTCATACATCTGTGGAAAGACTCAACAAAGAGAAGGGATAGTAAGAATATATACTCATATATTCTCTTCTATGTGCCAATAAATGCTAGAGGTTATTTTAGTTAAAGGAGATGAGATGATTAAGAAGATGTAAAGGAGTGGAGCCTCTATGAAGCTAGTGGATACGGAGCTAACTCTGAAAGTTGAGTTGAGGGCAAGTAGTGGACAGAGGGACGGCTGAGGAGAAAAGGCACATGCAGACCACTAATCTCCACTCCAGATGGCCAGTCGCCTTTGGGCTGCTGGGCTTAAGAAATAAGGGATTCTTTTGTAAAGGTGAGCTAAAGACTAAGAAGTAGAGACTGGGCATGGTGGTGTGCCCCTGTAATCCCAGAGCTTGGGAAGCTGAAAATAGGAAGATCACCATGAATCTGATCTGCATAGTAACACAGACCCTGTAGACCCTGTATTAAATGCACTAAAAAAAAAAAAATAAATAAATAAATAAATAAGACTAAGAGGTCAACATGTAGAAAACTATCATCAACTCTTCATTAGTTGGCTGGTTGGCTATTCACTCAGTCACTGATTTCATTCATTCATTCATTCATTCATTCATTCATTCATTCATTCGAGGATCGGTCAGGGCTTCCCACATGCCAGGCAAATGCTCTACACCATATCCCCAGACCTCAAATAAAAAAGTAGTTTATCTTTCTAATACTGTGACAGAATGAAAAATTTTAACTTTAGGTGAACCATTTTAAATAGTAGTTTTTATATAAAAAAAAGAAAAATAACAATAACCATTTTTCACAGACAGCTTCTGGACCACACAATAAAACTTCCAAATGAGGGGATGAATAGATTCACATTGATGTTTGAAATTTTAGCTTTGACAGAACTAATGCAGTATATCTTGACAGCTTTATCCAGTAGCTTAATGCTAAGCTTTTTATGCTGAATAAGAAATAGAATGAATTCTGTGCTAGTGTTTTGACTGGGAGGTTTTAAGATTCCCATTCACATTAGACAGCAGTCTGAGGCTGCTTGATAAAACAAGCCTTGGCTATTTAATAACTGCCTCATAAAATGTCTCAATATATAAGGGAAAAGAGAAACTGACGGCAAAGACATTTCAAAAATATACATTTTAACTAGAATCTGGACGTTAAGTAAACATCCTTTAGTGTTCATTTAGAAAGACCTGCAGTTGTGGCATGCGTGGCTTAAAACAAGATGTAAAAGATAAACAGTATCATAAACATTTCTTAACAAAAAATACATTTGCTAATGGAATTTGGGTAGGAAAAGCTTTTGTACTCTTAACACATTATAAAAGCACTGGAATCTTTACATTTGGACCTTAGAGTGCATATGTGTTAGAAAATATTTTATTTTGTCACTATGTTCTTGTTTTATGCATTACAGGTTAATTTTCTCTCCAAATGTGCCATCTTATTTTAATTTTGTTTGTAAAGAAGGCTATTGAAAATTGTCTTTATGGCAGGACACAAAATCTAGATCTAGGCACTAGTGAAATTAGAGAGCTTCCCTTTTAAAAAATGAAGATTAATATTTTAATCTTATACTATATGGTAGTTACATTCTAAAATGTATACCTCTATTTTAACAAGGATTAGATCTAAGTCTCTTAAAAGCACTTTCAAATGGTTGACTCTATTAATAAGAATTAATATTCCTGCATGTGAAGCAGGAATCCTGGTTTTATTTGTGCACTTTAGCTAACCACCGAATACAAACACCATCCCTGTTATAATTCAGTATGCAACTGAGCTAGTCTTTCACATCAACAGAGGAAAAAAGAAAATCCCTCTTAATTTTTAAAGTTGTCCATCTTTACCCATTTCTGTGGAGTTGCCACAATTGCCCAGATAAAACATTTGAGAGTGTGTCAGCTTTAATTAGTGTAACATGACCTGATCATTTCCACAGTTAGGAATAAAGAAGTTTGCATTCTTCAAATCCAAAGCTCAACCTGGAGATTATGCTAAGTTGCTTCATTCATAGTCCACACTCCTCGCTCATGTCAGAAGGACAGCATTTGTCCCCTCTAGTGATAAACAAATTATACATGAAATCAATTCCACTTCACGATCATTTTCCCTATTGGGTATTATCCTTCCTTCCCTGCTCCCTCCAGTTAAGCCCGCATCCTGTAACTTGCTAATGAGCTGAGGGCTTTCTGTTCCAGGTGGCACCCCCTGCCTGGAAGTCATGACATTTCCCATTTCGAATGCTGCTGGCATTTTTCGACAGCTCCTGCTAACTAGCCTTTTTGACCCACACTAAGAGGAACTCATCTGATCGAATCCTCTAACCTGCCAATCATTCCAGCAAATGATCTTCACAGTCACTCCCAAGGCAGGAATGGAAGGGGGAAAAAAAGGAAAAGCGGGCGAGAGAATGAGGGAGTCGGCGAAAGCGGCTGCCTCTGCAGCTACCTAATGAGAATACTTTAAGTCTCTGAGGCAGCTGAAACACTGAAAAACTGGTGGGAAAATTAGGACACAACTGAATGCCTGGGTCTGTAATTACTGATTTCTCTCCATCCTGAGATCATTTTGAGAGCAACACCTCTGAGATGTGCCAGTTTCTAAAGAACACAAGAATACCCCACCTTATGCAGAGAAAATAGATTTATTTCTCCTGCCACTATCAATATGCAATTCTCATAATCCCACACTGTCAAACAGCATCCTTTGCAGAATTAATTATGTGCTATAAGCTCGTTAAGTGTGCATTTGTAAACCAGGGATGATTATAATGTTTGTCACAGTGAAGAAAAGCTCCCTTTCCCCTCAAGCATATTTTAACTGTTGCCACGAGTTAGGAGTGTTGATTTTTACGCTTTCACATAAAAGCAAACAGGTATGATGGAAGTTAGTACTGGGCTCAAGGAAGATTAAATTCTTGACACTGACAAAACAGGATAATCTGGGCACTGGTAATTAATGGGGCTAAAAGAATTCTTTTCCTTCCAGATTTGTCCTGGCTGTGCAGAATCAGTATATTTAATTACATTTAAGCTTAGTGGGTCCCCAGCTCACAGAAGAGCCCAATTACTTCAGGAAGAAAGATCCAGGAGCTGATTAATCTGGTAATGGATCATAACTCTTGGTAGCTTAATGCAGAGTAGGTTTGTTGACTAAGGGATGATACAACGTAATTATGTGTTATCACTCCACCATTGTGTGTAGTAATGTAAAATAAATATACTGTACATGATTTAATTGCACATGATAATCACACATCTTTCCCCATTTATAGTAATTAGGCCAATAGCCCCATTTAGAGTAATTATTATATGTAATTGAAGGCATTTTACTAATTGTATTGGATATGATAATCCAGTGCAATTAGAAATCTGAGGGCACTGTATATAATTCAAACCAGACTAAAGAGAGATGGTGATAATTTATAGGGAACAAATTCATCCAGACAGGGTATCTGATTCTGTGTTCCCTATATGTGGTGATATTTATTGTGAGGTACATTTTCATCAATTTCTTTTTTATATTGTTTTTCCTTAAAACTTGCACATCATTTCCTTAGCTTTGAAAAAGTAACGCTTTGGCCACTCAGAGGTGGCACCTTAATTCTTAGACTGCTGCAAAATCCTTCCTTTTAACTGTGTGGCGCACAGAAAGTGTGTGTGTAAACTGGAAAAAGAAATAGCGATCCTAAACTCCAGAAGAAAGCCTAAATTATTCATTTGTACAAACAAGTTGATGCTCTTCAGAAGGTTTACTCATAGAAGCTTCTCAGGGTACAACAGACAATCTGGCAGTGGTATTTGTAACGATTTAGTTAAAATGGCTAATGTGGATCATAGGAACACATCACTGCAGTTCTCTGTCTTTGCTATTTGTCGGGAGTTTTAATCCATTTATAGATGTAAAATGTTGGCTTTTGTTCCTGGGCCTCCACTTCCGGTCTTCCCAACCCTGCAGTGGATTTCTACCACACAAAACTCCTGCATGGGGACTATCCTAGGAGCCACGGCCAAGCATCTGTGGGACAATGGGAGCAGTTTTCAGCTTCCTTTTTTTTGACACTGTCATTTAGACACTGTCCTCCATGCATTCAAATGTCATCCCAGACCATCAGCCCACTTCAACTCCAACAGTCTTCTTTTATGCTCAGACACTTCTTAGAGCACCAGCAGACCACAAAGAGTGTCTAGTGGGACTTGACTGCTATCCTGGTATTAATAATACAATACAGTGCACTTAGGGCATAGACAATTCCCTCTGTATCCCAAATTCATAAGAATCAACATTAAACTCAAAGAAAAAGCAAGCCCCTGAACTGAGGGTAACTCTATTATAGGCGAATGCCAACTTTTAGTAGTTTGGCCACACACCCTAATGAGCACCCTGGTTAGTAGTCCCACTGCATCTTATACTCACTGCTTATAAGAAAGCTTTATTCATACTACACTGTGGGCTGAACGGTCCCTAAGAAATTAATTTGGGTTTTAAAAAGTGAAAATATGTAAGTCACAGGACTGTTTTGTTGGCTCCCTAATTTGAAAGCTCATCTAACTTAGAAATGCTGAATCACTAAAATGTAGTCAAGTTCTAAGGATCCCTGGGTGGGTGAACTAATTTGTGGAGCAGCAAAACCAGTGGCCTCTTTTGTCATTCTGCTTTTAAAAGTTAGAATGTGGAAAAGGATGAGCAATGGCAAAAGCTATCATTTTTTTTGTTTTTTTTTTTTTTTTTAAAAAAACACTAAATTCTTTAAAAAAAAAAAAAAAGAGAAGCATATAATACTAGATTTAAAGATACAGAAGCAAATGCAAATGATTCTAGGCCATGTGTGGGCCCCCATTTGTGTACAACAGAGATGAGGAGAAGACAAAGTATGAGAAGTGGAGCGAGTGTAGTAAAATGTGAACATTTGGGGAAAGTGAGCAAAGAATATCGGGAATTCTTTACGCCGCTCTTCAAATTTTCCTGTAGGTCGGACATTGTGTCAGTGTGAGAGTTCAGTGCTTTATAGGCAAACCCTGGATGAAGTGTGCTATCCCTTCTCATTCTGCTGTGACAGTTCTAATGCACATTACACAAACTGCATGGCCAAGGTTAAGAGTACTGCTGAACCATTCCCATGGTCATGGGTACTCTTACTGCCCAGTACAGATCATGGGACCCCCCAAAAGGGAAGGGTGCAGATGGAGGAGGGAGAATGGGACAGAAGAGACTCACTTCCTGTGCTTGATACTTGGTGTTAGGGTTTAATGGAGATCACAAGTTTCTGGGTGCAGGGCCAGAAGTGAAGGTAACGTGGGAGGAAATTGATGGGAAACTGGAGAATGCAGGACCCCTTCCTGATTCAGTGCCTACGGTACCCATCATGCACCTGCAGCTTACTGCACCTTCCGCATCTGACATAAGTTGCATGTTTCCATCTACAGTAATGTGTGGGTGACATAAGTAGCCAGGGATCCTTTCAGGGAAAATCTGCAAGAAACACTACAGCTTTTCCTCTGTGCCTATTTCGGTTGCCTTGTTTGTCCATGGTCTATTTTGATTTTATTCTATCTTTTTTGGCTGAATTGTTTTTTTTAGGGGAGGTGTTATTTTTTGTTTTTGGTGCTAAGGACTGAACCCAGGGCTCCCAGCTTGTTAGGCAAACATTCTACTGCTGAGTTAAATCCCCAGCCCCTCTGTGCCTATTTCTAAACAGTGGTCAACTGTTTGTGGCAACAGAGATAACACATCTGTAGCTGTTTGATAGATAGAAAAAAAAAATCACAGGCTCATGCAGACAATAACTATACTTATAGAAAACAACTAGAACTCTTCCTGTGACTCACACAAACCTAGATCTAACATTTGAACTTTTTATATGGTGATACAATCTAACAGGCATTATCTCATTTTATCTATACTTGAGAAAATGCAACACAATTTAAAAAAACCCTTTAATCTACAGCCAAATATATCACATGGTGAAGATCTTAAATTTCACACAAGAAGGAAGTTGTCTCACTCCATCCTAAACAGAGCTTCCCTGTGAATTGAGTTGCACCTAACTGTACACAGGCCAGGCAAGGTGGCTTCTAGCTAGTCATCTTGCTTGCTTCACAGAACTTCCATAGGGGGCTAAGTACTCTTCTGCCCTTTTCTATTGGGGCTCCCTCCCGCACAGGCTGGCCACCCAGTTCTCAGGGGCTTGCTTGGCTGACCGGAACAGGGCTCAGGGCAGCCAGCAGCTGCCAGCGGGGTGACAGTCATAACAGCCTTGCTTTCCGCTTCATGAAGATGGTTTCACCAACAAGAGCTGATTTCTAGGAGGGTCTGAGTCCCAAGCAACACGAGCTCAGCAGCAGGCTGTACCAGAGTTCAGGGACAAAGAGCAAGGGCCATGAATAAGCAGAAACAAGTCAGCACAAGCCACGGCATGAAGGAAACATGAAAGCAGAATGAGTTGAGGCAAAGACAGAAAGTGAGCCGCCACAAAACCACAGCGTAGCAGAGAGCAGTAGGTGTCTGCTTGTCCAGGAACAGTTTTCAGACCTGAGATGGCAGAGAAACTAAGGTTGCTGTTGGATCCTAGCTGACACTCTGGCCTCTGTGAAGACCGCCTGCTGTTCTTCCTTTCACCGCCTGTTACCTGAGGGAGCCTGGCTCTGTCACTTTTTTCTGTAAGATCCCAGGTCACTCTGGTGCTGTGGGCACTGCTCCTGGTGTGTTCCTCTCTGTCCCTCTCAGTGATCAGTCTCTGTCCTC
The DNA here is from genome assembly GCA_004027025.1 of Myocastor coypus. Lineage (NCBI taxonomy): Eukaryota > Metazoa > Chordata > Mammalia > Rodentia > Myocastoridae > Myocastor > Myocastor coypus. Next base: position 71,820 of record PVJA010003577.1, on the reverse strand, counting down.
GCCTGGGCACCTGCCTCTGGCTTCACCTGAACACTTTCCGCCTCACATACTCTGGACCCACACATGTCGTTACCATCTAGAACTGAAATACATGTTTACTTCCTGATGTCAGGTTACTTTTTCTGATGCCTCTTTTCAAAGGCAGGTGGGAAAAACACTCTTCACCATCCTTGTCCAGGGGACCACTGCAAGATGCTGGAAGGGCTCTAAATATGTCCCGTCTAATAGGGGCTTCAACCACCCAAAGCCACTGAGCACCTGAAACATGACACTGCTACCGAGGACAGGAAGTTTTTACTTAATTAATGTTAATTAAAAATTTACATTAAAAATTTAGCTAGGCATACACTGCTTGTGGTGGTCAGCATAACTCTTTTCATTCATAAAGGAGAGGAGGAAAGAAAACTGGGCTGAAGGGAGAGAAAAGGAGGGAGGAAGGGGGGAAAAACACTGCCCTGTTGTGTGCGGTGGAGCATTATTTCCTCGTTCATTTTCTTCGTATCCTGACTCAAATAAGTTGATCATTCTACTTGATAAATATATAACTGCTGTGTAGCTACTGAAGATTTCATTATCTGTGGTTCAAAGGCTACCTGCCTCAACATCCCATGAAGATCTTTAAAATGCAGATTCCTGGGCACCAGGAACTGCACCTGAGGAACTTAGGTAGGGGTCTGGTGCCCAGAGCGTCAGAGTCCTGGTACCCACATGTTCAGAGGGTGATGCCAGAAGAGTGGGAAGCACCAGGGCACTGCATTCTGTCTAGAATCGGATTCCTTTCATTTATTTATTTGTTTGTTTGTTTATTTATTTATTTATTTTCTGTGTATTAGGGAAGGGTCTACAGAGTGTTCAGAGTCTCTCACTACCATATTGGACTCGGACTGATCCGCCTGCTTATAGTCTCCCAAAAGCTGAGATTACAGGCGCGTGCCACCATACAGTCTCAAACATCGTCTCACTGCACCTCAGGGACGGGGCCAGCATGGCAGGCCAAGGATGGAACCCCTGGCCTAAATCCACTGCGCTATTTGACCGGCCCTAGAATCTGATTCCTAAAACAAGTTTTATGTTATTTAAAATTTCTCCAGCAATTAATACATTCTAATTCCTTTACCAGGCAGACAACTTTTAGGAAATTATGGCATAATGACTGAGTCAAGCAGGAAGAGTTTGACCATTTGGCACGGTCTTCAACAATGGGTATCACTGGAGGTAACTTACGAAAAGGTAAGAAATGGGTCAACAGAGTGCAGTTAATCTCTTGCCCTTGAAGCAAACAAGATTCTTTCATGCCCTAAACAGATATTTACAAAAATATCATGAATTTAATGGGGTCTGGAGACCAATTAATTTAAGAAGAGATATTCCATAATGAGCACATACTATTTCAGAACAGTGATAAAACATGTCTGAAAGAGTGTGTACATTCTTATCCTTTGCATTCGCAAAGGAGAAGTATACAGTGACCACACACATCTTCTATCTGTTGGAAACTAAGCTCAGCACAGGGGAAGGGAGCGGGCATCTCCAGAGGCAAATGCAAGCAATGCTAATGGGTGCTGTATTCCATGCAGCTTCTGGGCTCATTGTTGGAGAGAATATTTATACACATTGAAGGTTTTCTCAGGCTTCAAAAGGGTGTTGCTTCACAGGGACAATAATACAAGGTGGGAAACTAGGAACCTTTCAGTCTTCTAATACCTTTAGAGGATGACAAAAGGTGGAAAGTCATAGTATTTTGGTCAACAGTGGCAACTATCTCATTTTTAACTTAGATGCTTGTGGCTTTGTGTTTGTGTAATTTCATTACAAGATTCTAAAACCAAAATTGCTCTCTCTGCAGAGCAAAATGTACCTCATTAGCTTTTCCACTAAGGCCAATTTATGCAAATCCAGCATTATTAACTAAATAATTGAAGTGACCTTAGTAGGCAAGCAAAGAAGTAGTGTGGCTCTGAGACATGGAGAGAACGAGGACCTGAAGCGGCCCTTTGCTCACTCCCCGTCCTCTCGATGCTGGGGCTACGGAGCAGGCCCTGCACTCTTCCTTCCCCAGAGAGGGCTCATTAAAATGTGAATCTCTGAGTCCCCAGTCTCCCCTTCTCTGCTCCCCTTCCCAATCTCCAGGTTTTACAAAGAACTAGGACATTCAAGAAAAATTTAAGATGTCACAGTTTTCTCTATAAACAGTTAACGAATTCAACAACAATAAGAAAATAATCAAAGGCTAGAGAATTGGCTAAGGATACCCTATTTGGATAGGCTTTTTGCTCTAAACTATAATTGTTCCAGATGATATATGAGGCTCATAAAGAGACTGCATTACTTGACCTCTAAGATGGTTCCATTTGATTAAAATTTAAAAAATAAACCCAACAAAGACAGACATGAAAATGATTTCTTTTTCTTCAAACTGATGGAAAGCTGTGAGAATCCAGCTCTCCTGCAGCTTTTCTGAGAGGGGAAAAATTGAGATGTTTCCTCAGTATCATGTAGAATCAAGCTGAGGTATTTGGATTTGGAACAATAATAATATTAAAGCTTTAAAACTTAACTTGAAAAATATAAAATTGATGGAAAAGATATTTGTATTGTTTTCAAGTAATTCTAGAGAAAAAGCTTCCACTGTGCCAATATAACCTCTGATCCAGTTTGAAAAACATACTGTTGAGAAATCACCACATTTGAAATTGCACAGGCTCTTAAATACTGATGACTGTAAATCTGAGAATATTTTAAAAACATCTTTTCAATTAGCAGTTTCTGAGACTTTCTGAACAACGTGCTGTCCAGTCAGCTTGATTTTATTTTTATAAGGAGAAGCTGACTTAGAACAAGTCCTTAGTAGCTTTGACTAGCCAGGCTCAGGGCCAGACATCAGAAAGAGCCAAGAAGAAAGGACATGGCCCTGTGATTGAAATTCAAGCAAGTGTGTGTGTGCGCATGCGTGTGTGTGCGCATGCATGTGTGTGAGCTCTGTGTGTGTGTGTGTGTGTGTGTGTGTGTGTGTGCATGTGTGTGTGGTGAGTGCGGTGTGTGAGTTAGCTGGTTAGCTGTGCTAATAAAGTCTACCTATTTTTTTGCTTTGTGCTACTGAATTGGCTAGGGGAGTTATAAAGCCAGGGGCCTTGGTTATGGTAATGCAGGTTAAATACTTTTGAAAGGCATACGCCATAACCTGTGTGAATCAAAACCATCCTTAGAACCAGGAGGTAATTGGTCAAAGCTGGGTACTTGACCAGCTGCAATTCAGAGTGGGGGCCGAGCTGCTCCGCAACAGAGTTGTGTTTCTAGGTAAGTTTGTGCCCAGTAAGGAGAAATAACCTGGAGAAAGAATTCTACTCTTACCCCTGGACTGGCAAGTTTCACAGTAATATCTTCTGACTTGTGTTCAGATACTACAGTTACCTGATAATCTTTTGGCTCCAAATCACTCAGAAATCACTGTCATATCCCAGATAAGCCAAACTAGGCCTCTGTGTTGACAATATACCCACCTAACTCTTGAAATAGTTGGACTCCAAATGATCCACCAGGAAACGTGACGTTTAACTTGGTGCTTTTGCTACACTGTCAATTTAATCTCTTAACATACTTCAAATTAGAAGAAGAAAGGAAACTTCCCTAATATTGCACAGGCCTCTGGCTGCATTCCCACACCTGACTACTAAGCATTCTCAGGAACAAGGCACAAGTCACCCTCCTCCACAGGACTGTCCAGTGAGTCCTCCCTGTGGGGAGGAAGCACCTACTTCTCAGAAGTCGCCACCTCATGCTTTTCACCATGCAGCACAAGTGACAGCTGGGACAGGCTGCCATGCCTGGACGCGGCTATGTTTAGGTTCTGCTTCCTATCTGCAGAACAGGAGTGGTCCAAAAATCAAGCAGTGACAAAGAGAAGCTTACCATAATAAGATTTGTGATATGGGCCAGACAGGAATCAAACATGGTAATGTAGTCCACATGGCAAGAGAGCTAGGCTAGATAGGGAGGTCGCGGTCCTTGCAGTCATGCAGAAAACCTCCCAGGAAGAATTACAGTGCAGTATTGCTATATCTGCTTATTGTTATTATTATTTTACTTTTTAAATTTACATATTTGGTATAGGGTCTCACTATGCACCTTGGACTCATTATGATCCTCCTCTTTTCAGCCTCCCCACTGCCAGAATTATTGGCGTAAGCCACCATGCCCAGACTCCGTCACTGGCTGAGTGGGCGCAGGGGTGGAGCTAGTGTGGCGTGTGGTGCTGGGGATTGAACTCGGTGCCTGCCCTTGCCCAAGCAGGTGCTTAGTCTACTGAGCTATTTTGCTGGCCCTTGATTTTTTTTGTTTTTAAGCTAGAAATCTAGACTTCTCGTAAAAAAAATCTCTCAATTTTAAGATAAGAGCAAATAATGTTTTTAAAAAATGCATGGGCCCAACAAAGCAGGTCTGTGGAGAAAGAGCCTATGAGGAAATTTTTCTAATCTCAAGGAAGAGGATGTGGGCTGTTAAGATGGTCTGTCTGTGCCTCAAATGTTTTGCTTATGGCTATATAACTAAAGCACAACATGAAATATGGCTTCTGTTAGAAGCTAGTAGGTACCTGGAAATGTAGACATAACCAACCGCCCTCTGCCTCAGTAAATGGTACACAACTGCCATAATAAACCCAACAGGCACAGAAAATAGTTTTAGGAGTGGAGGGAATAAGTCTTAAATATCTCACATAAGAACTATCCAACATGCATCCTGCACTGCTTTCCAGATAAGGGATGTAAAAAAACAAACAAACAAAAAAAAAGGATGTCACCTTACCTGTTCTCTCTTGAGAATACTGTGCTTGTCAGTGCTTGCTGTTTGATAGACTTTTGCCATAACTACTGTTCTTCCCAAAGGCCCGCATGCTCTCTCCAGCTTCCGGTTGCAATCTCACATTTGGGACAGTAAAAATAGAAGACACTGAAGAAAAAAAAAAAAAAAAAAGACACTGAGAACAGAATGAAAAAAATACATTGATATAAGTAGTATATTTTCTTTTCAAAACTGGACATCGAGACCGAATTCTGGATGTCCAGCACGTTGAACACTGTGGTATATATTACTGTTTAAAATGTCAAGTGCAGGGCTGGGGAGATAGCTCAGTAGAATAAGTGCTTGCCTGACAAATGCAAGAACTTGAGTTCAATCCCCAGTTCTGATAGATAAATAAATAAATAAATAAATAGTAAAGTGCCAAGTGGTCTCAGGCAGGAAGGGGGGCAGGCATGCACGCACACACGCACGCACGCATGCACGCACACTGGTAGAGTCTGCCTTTCCCTTGGAACCAAAGCTGAGATGAGCTGATCTAGAATGACTAGCCTCCACTGGAAGCAACCTATTTTGTCCTTTCTTTGTGCCAATTTTCATTCATCATTGGAAAGGACTGAGGACAGAATGGGGGACTAGGAAATGGAAAGCATAGATGCACTAACTGAGTCACACTGTTTTAGGAATTGTAGAATCATGCAGTAAACAAATCAAGAAATTCCCGAGCTTGTAGATTCTGGCTAGAAAAGACAGCCAGTAAACAGCCAAACAGATATTAACACAGCAGTGGTAAATGTCACAAAGGCAAACAGCAGGGTGGAGAAACCAGAAGTTTTGGTGTAGAAGGAGGTCCGTGAAAGAATCCATGATAAATAACATGTGCTCAGAGACCACCAGGAGGTAAGAGGATAGGCTCTGCATTCATGTAAAGGGAAATGAGAGAGAGGAAACAGTAAAAATCAACTCCAAGGAGGCAAGAACGGAGCAAAGAATACCAGTTAGGAGTTAGCTATAAAGATATAGCTGCAGACAGGTGGACGGTGATGTGGGGCTGGGTGTTAGCAGAGTGGTGAGGACTGAACAGGGAGTGTGACAAAGGAAGAGAAGTAAGGCCAACTCCCATGAGCTGAAGGAGTGTGCTGCCATTTGTCCACAAGGAGCAGGACTACAGATGGAGCAAGTCTTGGGAAAGAACTAGGAGTTTAGCTTTGGTAATACTAAGTTTGAGATGCCTACAAGATGGTGGAAATGTTGAGAAGGAGATGGGACAAGAGTTGGAAGTCAGTGGGCACCAGATTGGAGACGGAATGGTCGAAGCTGTCACTGATCCTGTGAGGTTTAAATATTGACATCGGTGAGGTCATCCAGACAGCCAAGAATTTACGTAGAGAGAAAGATCTGAGGATTAAGCCTTCAGATGCTTTTAACAGTGAGAAGTTCCTGGGCGGGCGAGATAACTCAGCAGACTAAGTGCCTGTTTAGACAGGTGCAGGGAGTGGGATTCAATCCCTGGCACGAAATGCTGTGCTAGCCTGGCCCCTGGGAGTGCTGAGCCATTGAGTGTAGGTATGGTGGCACCTGCCTGCAATCTCTGCACTGGTGAGGCTGAAAACAGGAGGAGCACCACAAATCTGAGCTGCATAGTGAAACACTGTACCAAATACATAAAACATAACAAACAAATAAACAAACAAACAAAAGCCAATGAGCGGTCCCACAGATGAGCCATAGGCAAAGAAATCTGAAAAGGAAGAGTTCAGGGAGAGAAAACAAAACCGAAAGAGAATCCTTCCCTGGAAACCAAGGACAAGAAGTGTTAGTTATGAGGAGTAGGTGTTGGCCAATGTACTAAACATTCTTCTAATACAACCAGACGAAGACTGAGGAAAGAACAAAGTTTGAAACCAGGAGTCCAGGAGTTTAGGAGTTGTGGGTACAGAAGCCTGGTTGGAAAGGAGTTAGGACTGAATTGGTGGAAGCAGACACATTCAAAGTGGGTGTGGTCATTTGAATTTTTAAAAGATGACATGAAGCTACACAACGACATGTGCTTTTCGGACAATATATTGGGCTATGCATAAAAACCTACCGACATGGAATCTGGAAAGATCTTTTGGGATTACTGCGTCCATTTGACTTGTTCTCTAAATAAGAAGGCAAAAGCCCAGAGGCACTAAGGCGCACGTCAAAGTTGTCTGCCAGTTAAGAGCAGAGGGAAAGCTAGGACCTAAATGGTCTCCCAGCCCAGCTCTCTGCTCGTCACACTGTACGGTCTGCATTCACTGGGTTTGAGTTTTGTGAATTAGCAAATGAATGCAATAAAATCAAGGACTCTGAGCTATGAAGTGTATTTTGTTCATTTACTTTGACAAGGGTAGTTCAGCTTCAATTATTTATGTAACTTGATAGTATACACAGGAGAGTACTCCATGGTGTATTTAGGAAGAGTAATGAATTTCTTCTCACCCAGCTTTGCACTTGCTTCTCTGCAATTAAATCTGGATGAAAAAGTGGGGCAAGGCTGTTGGGGATTTAGGACAGAGGGACGACAGGGTGGCACCAGAATCTGACAACTTGAGCTTGAGATCTCCAGGGAACTGTAGCATTTGTATGCTTAATGTTTTTATAGGCTCTTCTTTGATGACACACTAAAACAATACTTCTAAATTTTGCTATTATACAACTGTAACGAATGCTTATAGTTTTAATGTGCTTCTACATCAGTTTGGAACATAAGCTGGATTTTCTCCTATCAAAAGCAAGGCTGTCACCTTGAGGGTTTCCAGTTTTATCACCCCCTCCCCCAACCAGTTCCTCAGTCTGGTCCATACAAATATCTGCCTTCTACAGCTGCTGCTGGCTGACAGCTTGTCTATGGGACAGAAGAGGGAGCTCGCTTGACTGTCCCCATGGCCCTTCGCATGCCTCACAGACTGTGGACATTCTGCAGTCATAGTGTGACCCCCTGAGGACTCTGGTCTGCTTGCTTAAATCTCCCAGTTAAAACTCTCCAGGGGAAATCTGTTTAGATGAACCCCTGGACTCCATAAAAGTACTGATTCATGGGCGACTCTCTCTTCCTGCCTGTGCTCCTTGACCCCTGTGTGTGTGGCCTCAAGCGTGCTGTGGCCCCCTTGGGATGTGGATGTGGTTAGCACTTTACACCATGGCTATGTCAGTGGAGTGGCTCCCAACCCTGAGCTCTGCAGAGTGACCTGTGCGTGTGTGTCCCCTGCAAGTGCTGCTCACTCTGGGCCTCTGGTAGCTGCTGGGAATAGTAGACACCAGTTAAGTTGATAAAGAAACACCTTATATTTTATTTTTTAATTTTTTTTTTTTTGTGGGACTGGGGTTCAAACTCATGACCTTGCACTTGCCCAGCAGGCACTTGTGCCTCGGAGCTATCTCCCCAGCTCCAACTCCTTATATTTTAAAAAGTAATCTGATCAAGTTTCAAGGTTTAACAAAATAAGAAAGTTACACTGTTACATATTCTTCCAAAGCAAATGAGAGTATAACATAAGGATATTACTTCCCCTTCCTCTCTGTCTTTGTTGATCTCTGTTTCTCTTTCTGTCTCTCTGCCTCTCTGTCTCTCTTCCCTCTGTTTCTGTCTGTTTCTTGGTCAGTCTCTCTGTCTCTGTTTCTATTGATCTCTGTCTCTCCCTCCTCCCCCCTCCCTTCTCTTCTCCTCTCCTCTGCTCTCCTCCTCTTCTTCCTCCTCCTGTTCTCTCTCTCTCTCTCTCTCTCTCTCTCTCTCTCTCTCTCTCTCTCTCTCTCTCGACAAGGCCTCATCATGTAGCTCAGGTTGGCCTTGAACTCAGTTTGCAGCCTAAGCTGGCCTCAAACAGCAATCCTGCCTCAGTCTCCTGAGCTCTGGGTTTATAGGTGTGCACCACTGTGCCTACCCTACCATCTCATTTTCATGCTGACCTATGGAATGGCTTCAGTGTTACATGTTTTCCAGGCTCCAACAACACGGAGACTCATCACACCAGGTATGGCAGAGCAGAGCAGCCAGCCAGGCACGGACCCACTATAAACTTATTTTGTTTCTGATCTTCAAGTCCTTTTAACCCAGGGTCACTTTTAGCCTGTGTAAGTACTGTACTTGACTTCTATGGACAACCTTTAAAAATGTTTTCTGTGATCTTATGGAATAAGAGTACAACAGACTCAGTTAGGATGCTGCCCCAACTTGCGTTCATTCCCTAAACCAGTGGTTCTCAACCTTTCTAACGCTGTGACCCCTCAATAGAGTTCCTCATGTTGCGGGAACCCCAAACCAAAAAATAATTTTGGTGGCTACTTCAAAACTGTAATTTTGCTATAGTTATGACTTCCGATGGCATTAGGCAACCCCTGTGTTTTGGTCGTTCGCTCCCCACCGGGGTTGCGACCCACAGGTTGAGAACTGCTGCCCTAAACTCTAATGTGTTGATATCTGGATACAGGGCCAATGAGAGGTGATAAGGATTGGATGAGATAAAAGAAATGCTCTCTCCGCTTGTGAGGACACTGCGAGGTGGCTCTCTGCCAGCCAGGAGAGCCCTCACCAGCAACCAAATCTGCTGGTGCCTTCCTGTGGGACTCCTCAAACTGTGAGGAATGAAGATGATTGTTTAAGCCACCCGCTCTAAGGTGGTCCATCATAACATCTGTGTAGACTATGACAGTCAGATTCCCGGATGTATGCATCTAAGACAATCCACTTATTGGCTCTGCAGCATGTCTTCTAGGAGGACCTCCTTCCACATCTCCCTGAAGGCAAAGCACGCTGGGGCTCTCCACTGCTGCTGCTGCTAATGCCATTTGCCAGTGAATTTTTACAGGATTCTACCCTAACTTGAAATTTAAATTTAAGACTGTTAAAGATTTCTAAATATAATCTGGAAAATATTAACCCAGACAACAGAGTCACCACAAGCAGTCATTATACTCAAAGGAGTGAGTTCCCAAACTCTCCAGAATCTGGGAATTCTTTGTTTGGTAAACATGTTTACAAATACAGCCACGTTGGTTGTTGTAAATGGAAATGACTATAGTACTTAATGCTGGGATTGTCCTTCCTTGTGACTGGATTTATGCTCCATAATGATTATCTTCCAGACATAGAAATAGCATTTCTGTAACTCCAAATGGTTACTGGAGGCATTTAGTAGAATCTTGCTTTAAAAATATAATGATTTTTCATCTTTATTCTGCCCCCTTCAAAAGGTTTCACTGCTCCTGATGTTTAACGTTATGGAAAGATGTGTTTCTGCCAATGAATATCGCCTTATGGTTATGCTTCTGCAAATAGCCTGCTGTGAGCTGATAAAGGGATTAATGCAGCCAAAATTCTTAATCTGTGAAATTACAAATTAAATTCTCATATTAAAAATACCACCCTGAGGTATTTTTTGTGGTTTTAATTCCCCTCTGGTGTTCTGCATACATTGTGCTTGTTAATGACAGGGACGAGGCTGTCTCCGTTGGCAGCCTGCTGCCGAGTGATAATGTGGAGGCATTTACCCACTGATAGAAACTGGATTTAACCACGAGCTGATAAACTAAGTGGCAAGTGGGTAATAAGTCCATATTAACAGAAAAGTACTACGACAGAATTCCGAATCCACAGACCATCAAAATCCTGGCTTAAACTCAATCATCAAGTCCGATGGGATTGAGATGTCAGCAAGGAGGAGTGATAGCAAGTTATAAGTAATGCTACTTAGGGAAAACAAATCACAGGCTTGCATGTGACAGGACATCATCAACTAACAAACCTGTTTGCATCAGGTTTTTTTTGTTTTTTTTTTCAGGCTAAAAAGACAGGTCATCGATTCAGAGAAATTTTATGTTAAGCCTTTCAAAAGTTGGGTGTCATTTTTAAGGCCCTCAGTTTCTGAAATGGACATTCAAAAATTGAGTGGACATTCAGAGAGGAAACACGACTACACAGAGAGTCAATAGGAACTAGGAATACATGAAAGTTTAATAAGGATTTGTTGCCGGTGTGGTGGTGCACGCCTGTAATCCCAGCACTTGGGAGGCTGAGGCAGGAGGACAGTGCGAGTTCGAGACCAGCCTGGGCTACAAAAGTGAGCTCAAGACCAGCCTGAACTGAATAGTGAGACCCTGTCTCAAAAAGACTAAAAAAATAAAAAAAAATGTGTTAAGCATACAGAGTAGTACATTAATATACATATAGTCACCTCAGGGTAAAAAAGGTAGTTGAAAATAAGTGTGAGGTAGTAAAAAGATTATATGTAGGTAGGAATACTCAAGAGTTGCCAGTTGAGATTTAGTTCTAAAACAAAGGGTTATTGCTATTCAGGAAAATTCAGTTCTGCAATGGGATAGAAAAATTCTAAGCTCTTTGAGATAAAGGACATGACTTTGTATTTACTATGAATAATGTACAAAGGTTAAACACTTATGTATATGTGAGCTATGTTACTTTTAAGGCAACCATAAAAGAGTACAAGATAAAGTATCTCTAATAGCATTTGGGAAGAATGTTCCACCATTGAATAAAAATAGCTCTACTGCTACAGTATTGTGCAAAGTTTCCCAAGAATTTTGTTTCACACTTGGAAAGAAAGCTTAGGTCCTCCCAGCTATATATCTTCCCCCAAATATTTTGCATGTAATTGAAAAAGCCTGTGTAAATATGAATACTTTGTAAAAACAAAACAAAAATCCACCCAGGGATGTGCTTTGTTTTAAAAGATAGAGAGAAAGCTGTCTGTAAAAATACCAAGAGCCCATGTAGTTAAAATGAATTACATGTCTTCAGCTCTTGCACGTTGATTCAGCGCATCAGCCAATGGCCAGCTCTCTTCTTCAGCTCACTGCAAAGCAGACCTTTCTAAGGTTATTGTTACAACCAAGATGGACTTGGAGAATCAAACAGGAATAAATCATTTCTTCTCTGTGTACTGCAGCCAGTTAAAATAGTACCGCATGCATACAGCGCTGAATATGTAAATCATATTTTCCTTTTCCTTTATGACTGCTCAGATCAGTTTTTGGACACATACATTATCAAATACAAAGACACACAGCTGCAGACTGCAGAGTAGAGATAGGAAAAGAGGAATCCATTTTCTCCTTGTGTCTGCTAAGCTAGCGATTGAATGGCAGAATGGCAGGATTCCACTAAATATATATACATGGTCACCCTCCCTCCTCTCACACAGCACGCGTTGTCTCTCTACATAAGCACACAAACGCACATGCATGCACACACACACACACACACACACACACACACACACAGCATCTTACGCATCCTGTACACAGGGATAAAGTGCTTTGGTTGCACACTGCAGAGGTGTCATACTCACTATCTGTCAGCTCCCATAGCCGTGGGGGCAGGTCACTGAAGTACTCGTGGCTCAAGGCAGCCTGTGCAGACAGCCTGTTCTTTGGGGAGCACTGTAGGAGCTTGGAGGCCAGGTCCTCTGCATGATTCACGTAGCTGAGCCTAAGAACACAAACAATAACGAGACAATTCAGACCAAAGGAGAAAACCCACCACATCAGTTTTCTGTACTTCAATTTATTCCCGGTCAGGACAGTAACCCTAAATTACCTGCTGAAAACAAATAAGCAGAATTCACTGATTCCTGGGATACCTGTTATGCCAGACAGACTTTTATGCTACACTCCCTAGCATCCTTGATTTAACATATTTCTACTGTAAGCAAAGTGTTGATACTTTCAGAATGGTTAAAACTAAACCTAGAAATAAGATATTTTAAAAGGCAATTTCTCAAATAGTTGTTCTTAGGATTTATGTAATATACATACAGATCAGCTGTTCTCAACTTGTACGTTGTGACCCTGGCAGGGGTCAAATGACTAAAACACAGGGGTCGCCTAAAGCCATCGGAAAATATATATTTCCGATGGCTTTTTAAACACATGCTATGCTATGGTGAAACGTTATTTATTGGAATTAGTAATAAATATTTCTCAACATATAATTAAATATTGTTTTGTGATTAATCACTATGTTTAAATTATGTTTGACTTGTAGCAATGAGAATATATGATGCATATCAGGTATTTACATTCCAAATCATAACTGTAGCACAATTACAGTTTTGAAGTAACCACCAAAATTATTTTTTGGTTTGAGATCACCGCAACATGAGGAACTGTATGGCAGGGTCACAGCATTAGAAAGGTTGAGAACCACTGATATAGATGGTAGATAGTTGAATATAGTCACAGTAAATTATACCAAATAATTAGGAAAATTAAAATGGAACCGCTATTTTCCCTCTGAGAATTTATGTTTTCTTACATTGAATACAAAATTTCTGAAACAAGTGCCCTACCAAATATCAACTGCCATAATATTAACCCAGAGGTTCAAAAAAATGGGACATGCTTAAATGATGCAGGACTGAATCAATTCACAATGACCTTTAAAACAACAGTAGACAGAAAATATGTGTCTCAAGATTATCGAGAAAAGGACGGACGCGAAGCCTTTCATGTGGCATAAGCTTTCAAATGGCGGCGGCGCTGCTCAGTCCAGCCTAGCCCTGTTTTTCGTGAGATTTCTAGTTCTGTGGTCTCAGCTATCAAACACAGGTCATTAACATAAAGCTGAAAATAAGGGTGTTCCTGATCATGGCTACCACTTACGGATGGCTGAAAGCATCAGACACCTTCCCCAGGTATTGCTGTTCCTGATGGACTAAGGAGGAGGCAGAGGTGGGTATGTTTTGCTGAATTAGCAACCCGTGTTCTTTCTAGGCTTTAGTCCTGGGACCCTGAATTTCTAGGATATGGTGCAGTACATGCAGTGGCTCTCAGAGGTAGGAAGAAGAGGATGAAAAAATTTGCTTCTCTCATTGTTAAAAAAAAAAAAAAAAAAGAAAAATGCCTGAAAGCCACTGAACACAAGCAGCCCAAATCCATATTTTCTCAATGACTAGCACCATTCTCAAGCAGTTCTTCAAGATTGATTTTAAATTGTGATGGGGTGGGGGAGTCAGGATTGAGGAGAGCGCAGGCAGGTTCAGAATTTAGAGAAGGGAGAAAAGCAAAGAGAAATACCACGCCACAGATCCAGATTAAGGAGCCCTTTTGTTTGCATAGTGAAGGCCTCACAGTCCAGTTCAGTGTTAGTGGCCACGTTGTTGTGTGGGGTTTTTTTTTGTTTGTTTTATTTACAAATGGATCAACAAATTGGCTTTAAATGTCTCCGTCTAGTACAAGAGATTCATCCCTGTGAGAGGAGGCATTCTTAGAATTCTTCACAATTCCTCCCCACAATTCAGATTTTTTCTTCCTCTTCTCAAGACTTTATTGAAATTATAAACGTTTCATTCATATTTAAAAACCAAATACAAAGTTTAAGATCAATTTCATAGTAAGAACTGCACTGATATTGAATGTACAGTTTACACATAATCTTGATAAGCTCTACACTTACAATTTTATATAGATTTGATAAGGTAGAATAGGGCTAGATTGGGGCTAGATGTAAATTTTGGGCCTGGTATATTTTTAAAAAATTACACATATAAAATGTTATATATATTATATATATATGTATTGTACATGCATATACAACACATTAAGAGGAACAAGAAATATTGTTAAGCACCAACACTGTAGGCTGTTATTGTGCATGTATAAGAAGGTGACTGAATGTTTGTTGCACTAATATTGGACACTAAAGCATTACTTTAGAACACATGAAATACACAACCACATGTATTATGTCTTAGTTTTCTTATGTACTGAATTAGATTGATGAATCACCTGTTTCTGGAGTTCTTCCAACAGTGAATCAGATTATGAACCACTGCTTTGAAGAACTATAAATATTTATATTTCTGCAATTGATCTGGCAATAGATTGCTGATTATATTTAGGCATAATATGTATGCTTGCGTATAGTGGATTCAGCCACGTAAGAGAGCCCACCCTAGCTGACTAAATTTTAATGTTCATAAAATAACTACACTTTTATTTATTACATTTAGTTCACACAATTTATTTATTTATCTATCTATTTATTTATTTATTTATTTATTTATTTATTTATTTATTCATTCATTCATTTATTGGATACAGGGTCTTACTATGTAGCTCGCACTCATAGTGATCCTCCTGTCTCAGCCTTCCTAATGCTGGGATTACAGGGGTGCACCGCCATGCTCAGACCATCAAGTTATATCTCCCCAGCCCAAGGAATTTCTCTTTTTCTTTTTTGGTACTGGGGATCAAGTGCAACACCTTGTGCATGCCAGTCAGGTGTTTATGCTGTTGAGCTATTATCTCTGGCCTCATTTGCATTTTTCACAATTTATTTTACTCCAGTATTCCCCAGGCATTTTTTTTTTTTTTAACACGAGAGTCTTTGTCACTGTTAGAATCACTTTTGGGATCCATTTAACTTGTGTGAGGTAAGACACTTTCGGGAATCCATGTATATTATCCTAATTAGTAATTTTATCTGGAGCCTGTGGTGCTCCTTAGCAGATCTTTAGAATGACTGCTGTTCTCAGTCTCCTGTTGTGATGGCATATGTTTTCCACCTCTCCTCATAAAGTTTGGCAATTCTTGTTTTATACATTGTAAGGCTGGGTAATTACAGATTTGTTATGTAAGTCTTTACACCGGGATATGTTCAATCTTTAATAAAATCAGGCTAGCACTTATTTTTTCACACACTAACCCAGTGACCTCTGCTTTCTTTCGTGTAGTATTTCCCTGGCACACCGTTCATCATCTGCCTATGTTTAACGTTTTATATGCTGTGATGGTCAAGCTGTGGTGTATCCACCCAGTTGGCTGGGAGCCAGGGAACTGGTGGAGTACACTGGGTGAGTGGTGGGGTGGCATCTGGTATTTTCCCCCTGCTTCGCTTCTCCCCTGCAGGAACTCAGCATCTCTGCTTCCCCACATTGTCCCGCTATGATCCTCCCATCTCGGGGCAGCTAACCATGGACTGAATTTCCTTGAAACATAAGCCAAATTAAATGTCTCCCCCTGTAAGCTGTGGGTATCTGCTATTGTGTCCAGCATCTAGAAAGGTGAATAATTACACTTAACTTTAAGGGGCCTCTTCCATAACTATTACTTGGCTTGCCTTGGTTGTTACCCAATTCAAGAACCCCTATCTTGTAAGGAGAAAGTCCATTTACAGTTTATAATTCCTGGTTTATTTGGAACTGCTCTCAGTACTGCGTTCTAATATTTTATCCTCTTTTACCTTTTTTTCTACCTCCTTTCAAACAGAGTTCAAAATTCAACATCTTTTATCTTCTATTTTAGAAGTCCTGCATTACACTTCCTTGTACTTAGTGGTTACTCCGCACTCTTTACTTTTTTTGTATTTCATTATTTCCTCAGATGTTTAGCATGCTTTTATAAGCTGATGGACACTCACAAAATTATTTCTCACATCACATATAAACACAGCCCAGATAGTATAGGCATACAATTGAACTAACATCACTATATATTACCATTTCATCAATTATAAAATAAAAATTATTACATATACAAAACTTAATATAGCTCAGTAGGCATGCAACATCCATATCTTCTCAATTCTTTAGCAAAAATGCACTTTTTTTCAAGAGTCTGGAAAGGAAGGGAAAAATGACACTTCTAAGAAAAATAACTGGTAAGCAACTTCCAATAAATTTTGGAAAAAAAAAACTACAGGATTTTAAAAAAGGTTATTATTAACAATTATATTAGGTATAGCCCCAAAACTTGTCTACCTTAAAAATATCTATGAAATTAAAGGACACATGTCCTGCAGGAAGCAAACTCATTTTGCTAAAAAATTAGAGCTCACTCCAACTCTTTCTTCAGGCCCTCTCTTTCAAGTTGCACCCTAGAGTGACAACATTAAATTAACTTTAAGACTTTTTTTGTCTGCAGACATTAAAGATAATGTGCTTCTGTACAATGTGGACTTTATGTGAACTTCTCCACCATGGCTGTGATTATCAAAATGGAAGTTTTTATAATAGCACAAACTGAAGTTTATAGAACAACATTAAGCATCATCATAAGACTTGGGCCAAAGCCAACAAAACCAGTGTTTACACAAACCTGATGCATATGGTTTCAAATGTGGAAGATATAAAATAGCAGGCAAACAGCGATACAGATCCTACTATCAGAGCTTGAAATGACAGAGAGAACAAACCACAGGTCTACCCTAGGATTGTTCCCAGTTCTGGGGAACACAGACTGTGTCTGGTGACTGTGCTGAGCATGGCAGTACTCAGTCTCTCCATTTCTTATGTACTGGTAAGACTGTTGCATGGAACGGATTTGAAGAAGATGAATGCATGGAAAAGTTAGTTGATACAAAGGGCAAGCATATTTTAAATGATGCTGTCTTACTTTCTTTCTCATGCCTGATGCTACTCAACATACATAACTCCAAGGAGGAAAGGTTTCTTCTGTTTCACAATTTGTGCAAGTTTCAGCCTACAGTCAGCTGGCTCCAAAGAAGAGTGACACAGCAGAGGGTCATGGCAGAGGAGAAAGAACTCGTGGCAGTGTGGCAGGAAACAGAGAGAAATCAAGGATAGAGGGAGGGAAATATATACATTCTTCTGAGCCACACCCCCAGGGGCCCACCTCCTCCAATCAGGTTTCCCCTCACATTTCACTATAAACATGATTAGACCAACCCACTGATGAGTATCACAAACTTATGATCCAATCATCCAATCAAAGCTCCATGTATGAGTACAGGAGGTTTGGAGGGAACATCTAGATAGGAACAATAACAGTGGCATAGCAAGCACATTTCACTAACTATCCATAACAGCCTGATTATAGTTCAGACAAGGAAACTGCAATTCTGACAGGTTTGAGGGATGCTGAACCTGCATTTAAGTAGGCTAATGGAAACTTAATTGGACTTTTCTCCATTAGGTCTACATGCACGATGATCTTCATCCTGTCTTTAGTTCCACTTCCAAGGCAATGGCATCAGACACACAAGTTGTATTGACTATAACAACTGCTTCTATGACCAGCGGTGTCCACAGAGGGCCAATGTACTTTAGGAGATATTTTTCCAAATAGAAAAGTTAGACTGCACTCCTCTTTGGTCTTCTGAACTTCACAGCATCTTCCTATTCCATTCAACCTTTGATTAATGCCAGGACAGCAAGCACTAGACTTCTCCAAGGCATACGACACAGTAGTACAAAAGCCAGGTTCCCAGAGATTTCCTTTCCTGAGACAAACCAGGTGTCTACGTAGGTGAGAGGACAGCTTGCCATCATCAAATGCCAACACACAACCACGTGCTTTGCTTCCAGGAGGGCAGTGACATGAGTTGCCCACATATTCTCAGCATTGCGGCTGACACCAGCCTTTTGACATTTATATACATTCAAGGTCATGTTAGTTGGATTATGCTGTGTGATTTCACAGAAGGGGATTGGTTCATTTGAGTCATGTGAGTTAAAAAGCACCCTATGGGATTCCTTAGGATTAAAGGAATTTGAATACAGAAGTCATGCAAAAGAAGGTGAAGTCTACTTCAGTGTGGAGTGCTTGAAATCCTGAGCACTTTGTGGATGAAGCTGGACCTAAGGGAAGTGAAAGGAGCCTCAGAGCAGGGCTGAGGCAGGAAATCCAGTACCGAGAATTCAGACAAGAGCTCCTCCACCTTTGCCCATCTAGGTCAGAGCTCTTGGAAAATACTTTCCTTATTTTAATTCAGTCCTCCCATAGGTGTCCTAGTGAACACCTCTCCTGCTACTTCCTGGTGAGATGACTCTGTGTGCACATGGATGTGCACACACGTGTTCACATATGCATGTGTGTATCTGTTTAAGTCATGCTGAGTGTCTGGTAGGACACTCTACTACCCTTTAGGATGTGGCAAATGTGTGAGCAACACCACCGAGGACCTGCGCCCTGTGGGTGGTGGTGGTCTTTCTTGAGGCAGGTTTGTCTCCTATTTTTAATGCAAGACTTTTCTACACTTCCATAGAAATTTTCAGGCTTTACATCTTTACCACCAGTCTCTACGTGAATGGTTCAACTTTTCAACACTTAACTTCAACTGAAGTTTAAATTTTTATTTTTACTAACCTGTTAAACAATTCAAGAATATGATGATAGTTTAGGTCTAGTGACATTATTCCCATCTGTTATTATTGTAAAACATTATTATTACTAATTATTGCCATTGTTATTGATATTGTTATTACTTATTATTGTCACAATTAACACTTTGTTGTTATTTTTATCATATTTAGCTGTGTTTACTTTTTTTAAATTTTTATTATGGCTGGCTCAGGCTGCCCTAGGGAAGAGGCTGGTACAGTTTGTGGTGCTGGGGATTGAACCACGGATCCTGCAGCTGCCTAAGCTTACCTAAGCAGGTGCTTTAGACCACTAAGCCATCTCACTGGTCCTGTGTTTACTATTTATTAGTTTCTTTTTTTATGCTTTAGGTAGTCCTGCCAAAGTTTTTTTGTTTTTTTTTTTGTACTTGAAGTAGGAATATATAGAGAAAGTCATATGAATAATTTTCAAGTTATGGAATTTTCTGCCTTTTCAAGGCCTTATCCAACACACACACACACACACACACACACACACACACACACACGCACATGCACACATGCACGCACACACACGAGCATACTTTATCTGCACTTTTAATAAAAGCAAGGAAGGCTAACATGAGTACTAATTATGGCGTTTCCCAATTTGGTGTCTCCTCTTAATTTGCCACAAGACCCTTTAATACTGATGATATCATGAATATAGAATATGACATTCTCTTATTCGTCACAAAAATTCAGCTTTAAGCCAGAAATGAAGGAGGAATAGATGGTCTTTTGCTGTTGTTCTAGCTCTAAGTACACATTCTCAAGTTTAAGGAGACCAGGACCGTGAACCAGAGGCAGGGAGGGCGAGGACAGCTGCGAGGGTCTGCCAGAGCTGAGCTACACAGACTTTTCCCTCACCACCAACGAAATAGCCAACAGTGCTTTTCACTTCTCTCCAATGAATTTTGCAACGCACTTTGCTCCCGACATTCGCCTAAATGTCTAAACCTTCCTGAAAACAGATAAAGAGGAAATGCAAACTTAGTGTCTTCTGTCAAACTGAAGAAGATGTGCAAAGCTGAGAAGAGTTCAAAGTGGAAGGCAAAATGACGGTATAAAAAGATAAGGCAGAGGGCTGCTTCTCCCAAGGCATGGCTTCTGGTCACATGCGGGTGACAATATTTACTGAATGTGCGATGGCCCTAGGACCAAGGATTTTTTTTTTTTTCAGTAGCAGGAATCGAACTCAGGACCTTCTGCTTGTCAAGCAGGCCATTTATGCCACTGAGCTATATCCCCAACCTCAAGGATATTGATATAAATTAAACCTACAGAAGTATTATCTTACTTAAGAAATAATAATTTAGTCCATCGGTTTTTGAGCAAAAATAATCTTATGTTTAAGTCTTGATACTTAAAGAAACCTTTAAAATATACATCCTAGGAGGATGTCATTTTGATTATTATTTTGAAATGGGAAGAAATTGGTCCAAGGCTTCTGGAAGTTACCTCATAAAATAGGCATGCATGTTTTGGGTTTCATTTTATGCTGTACTTCCAAGAGTCCCTCTAAAACTGATGGTAAATCTGCTTGTAGAACAACGAAGACAAGCTACATTTCACTGCTAGGAATCAACCTCTAAATATCTTTATAAAAATCTTCCCTGGAATTTATTAATGCTTTAGTTTATCAAAGCTGAGCATAATGAAGTATAGTCAGTTTAACTTACTAGAATAGACAAAGGAGATCCAACTTTCCACATAAAGGTTTAAAAGGAAATAGGATGGAACAAAAAGTTGTAGAACACCCCTTATTTGCTTTCCGCCTTGAGATGGACTTGATCTGCATGCTCAGTGGGCCTATGGGTAAAGCACAGTGCAGTGTGCTGTGTCTCACAGAACAGCCTGGAGTGATGCAAGGGTCTGCACTTGTGGTGCTGATTCACAGTATACTCTCCAGAGTGCAAGGCCAGAGGTTCTGGATCTCTTCATTTGGCTGTGTAGAGTGTTGAATGTGTGGTAAAGAGGCTAGCATGGGCACTGGCCACAGGACTAACGCCCTCACTTCCTGAAACTGCTCTGGGTTATTTGAGAAGCAGTTCACCTACCAACGAAAACCAGTGTGTCTGCTTTCACTAGCAGTAACAAAGTCAGCTTCTCCACTTTTCCTTGTCCACACATCAAAAGCAAGATGCTTGTTTCACTGCCTTCTTTTTTTTTTTTTTAGGACTGGGGTTTGAACTCAGGACCTTGCAGTTGCCAGGCAGGCTCTTGTGCCCTGGAGCTATCTCCCCAGCCCCTTAACTGCCTTCTTACCCCAAGTTTTGTCTTGGAAGTCATAAAATACCTTCAATTTTTTTGTTCTAAGATGTCTCTTAGTTTTAGAAAATAAACCTAAATTTGCTCATTTTTCACAGAGGGCTCAGAGGTATTAGTCAACTGGAACATAGTGGAATTCCTGACAATAGAATAAACTTGTGAGGAAAATGAAAGACTCAATTAGGGACAGGCCTGGTCAATTAATTTTGTGATTCCGGGGGCTGGGCTGACCAAGGAAGTGAGAAGTCGGACTCTTAGTTATACTAGTAAGGAAGAGACACAGTTGCTAATCACTGAGATGTTCCTCGTTGGTGTGTACTGCTTACAAAAACAAGAATAACATTCCTCTCCTGTGACAACAGGTAACATTTTCATATTAGTCTTCACAAGCAGGTTGTGGTTTTATGTATGGCAAAATCACTTGTACTGCAAGCTAGATGTTACTCAGTTGGAAAACGGGTTATTAGGATATTTTTAAAGTTTTCCTGAAGGACATCTTCTGTATTTTTCCATTTTCCTCTTTTTATTCTGAACTCCACTACTGTAGACATGATCCCATCTATATTCTTAGCATGTCTGCTGTCCTATATTAAATGAAGACCACAGGGACAGTCTTGCCTTAGTATGAACAAGATGAACAATGCCCAAAGCCAGCGACACAGATCCACACTGCCAGGCCTCTCCTCCAGATCTGACCCTTCTCAGTACACAGTCACCTTGTGGCCAACTCTGCCAGGTGGAAAAGTACAGAAAGTGCTGACGAGCTATCAGCAGGATCTGCATGAATCGAGTTTTTGAAAACGCTGGTGCTGAATTCTTAAAGCTCCTCGAAACTGCCTGAAAGGGAGCCAGAAAAAGGAAAACACTCAAGTCCTGCTCTGGATTTCAGAATTTAGCTTGATAGTGTTTGTGCAAACTTCTTCATCTTGATTTTATTTATTACTACTCTTTCTCGGAAAAAGAAGTGTCTCCTGATGCTTAAGTTCATTCTGAAGTAACTTGAAGGGTAATCTGTTTCTTCAAACCTGGTTAATTTTATGGCATCATTATACCACGCTTTCATATATATTAATATGGAGCTATTTTCATCTTCATATTTATAAAACTACTGATGTGTTAGAAAATAGTCATGGATAAAGCCTAATTGAATTTGTTATATTTTCTCTTGTTATATTGTTATATTCTTGTCAACAAGAGTCCCTGTCTACT
Source organism: Myocastor coypus (assembly GCA_004027025.1). Taxonomy (NCBI): domain Eukaryota; kingdom Metazoa; phylum Chordata; class Mammalia; order Rodentia; family Myocastoridae; genus Myocastor; species Myocastor coypus. The sequence continues at coordinate 49,441 of PVJA010003577.1, read as the reverse complement.
TTATTTTCCCTTACCTACCGTCAAAGTGGACCACATTTCCAGTCTACCTACTTACAGGAAAGACTCAGTCAGCCACTTTATTGCTTTATTATTGGTGGAATTCCTTCCTAGTTCTCCATTCCCTAGTGGCAGTGAGTTTTTTGAATTATCCAATTTTATTTTTTATTACTATCACCCTAACTTATGCACTTAACCTATAATTCTACACGTCTAAATAGGGTAATTTCAAACATATACATTATTTGTCAGTGCTTACTGGATATTAATATTTTTCTCATGTAACTTCAAATCTGTCAGACGATATGCATGCATCTGAGTTGTTTCAGAAAGGGTTCTTAGGTTTCATGGATCAGGGATCATGTGAGTGGACATATTTTAAATATTTAACAGTATAATTAGCAGCCGCGGAGACATATAGTCACACTTCAATCCTCTGAGAGATGAGACAGAAAAAGATGGATGAATTATGTCAGTCAAAGAAACTAATAACACATCTGGTTAATAACCCTGTAGATCAGAAAGATGGGGCTTGTAGAATACTTTAAAAAATTCCCAGAGATCAGTTTAGAATATCCTTAAAGCCTAAAGATGTGCATTCAACACAATTAATTTTCAAGTTCGCATTTATTTCATTTCCAGTCATATGCAATTGGAAGCAGCAGATCTTCATAGCTGCATGCCCCTGCCCTGTGTGGAATTCCGCTGTTACCTGAAGGATAGCAGACTTTCTCACTTCTGCGTGCAGATCAGGATGAGATTAATAGCCTCGCCTGCTTCACAGGACTGCTGTGAAGACTGACCTTTCCTAACCATCACTTGCTTAAATCGATTATAGACATCTTATTATTTCACCTCTTTCACAAGTTTTAAAATGTGTTAAGAAAATCAGAAGCAAAGCAAAGTAAATTGTAAGTGAAGGTTAAACCCCTAAGATGTTCTTGATATATATACTATTGAGAGAATAAAGATTATCCAACTCTTCTGGGTTCAAAGTGATTCATTAAAGCACTGCTTCATTTGAAACAGATAATTCTCATTTTTGATCACAGACAATTGAATTGGAAGTTCAAATCGAAATCCTCATTTATGAAAAAAATCAACCATATTAAACTTTACAAATACATTCTGTTTCAAATAGATCAGTGATATATTTTTTTTATTTTTTTAACTTTTAATAAAATTTTTATTTATTTATTTATGTTCTGGCTGCTTCAGCCTGCCCTGGGGGTAGTGCTGGCACAGCATGTGGTGCTGGGGATTGAACCATGGTCTCTGTGGTTGCCTTAGCTTGCCTAAGCAGGCGCTTTCAACCGCTGAGTTATCTCGCCGGCCCAGCAATAAATATTTTAAACAATTACAGCAAATTACACAGAAAGTGTGGAGAAAACATTTTCACCACAGAAATGTCAGGAGAAACAGTTTAACTTATTGGTATATCTGTGTTACAGTAAACAATTAATAGAAATGATGGCTTCATGTAACTCATTCTCCTGCAGTCCCACTGCAGATACAAATCTCATCATCAGATGAGCCTTCGAAGAACTGATCTGCTTCGCTAGAACGCAACAGTGCAGGCTTTAACTGTAAACAGTGTTAAAAATAGCTCCCCAAAGGCATCATTCTGTGTGATTGATATTATTTCGCCGAAAGAGAAGAAAACATATATCTTTAATCCTGAACAAAACCTCTTCAAAGTTTATGTTCTCAATAAACCTTTCATTGAGCACTGAAAATATAACTCAGTAATGCAATAAAATGTCCTAACAAATATATCAGATTTTTCACTTAATGCTTTTTACAGGCTTAAACCAAATGGAGTAAAAGGAAATCACCTTTTACAGTCTGACTCCTACAGGAAGAATGCCTTGCTGTTCCGCTTTTTAAAGAAGGCATGGTGAATTTATATCAACTTTGGTGAATTTTGGGGCACGATAAAAGGAAGAAAAATAATAATGCAGTTAAAATTCCACAGAACTCTTTCTTCAAGTATTTATTTCCTTATAGACTGGACATGATTCAAGATAATGAGAAATGTCTCAAAAGGAAATATAATTTTTTCAATTTATATTTTTTAATAGTACACATTTGGAGTACATATTCAGGGAGTTGGTATATACATGTCAGAAATGGTTTATTTTATTTTATTTTTTTGTCTTTTTGAGACAAGATCTCACTATGCAGTTCAGATTGGCCTTGAGATCACTTTTATAGCCGAGACTGGTCTTGAACTTGCACTGATCCTCCTGCCTCAGCCTCCCAAGTGCTGGGATTATAGGCGTGTGCCACCACGCCTGGCTAGAAATGGTTTATTTTTAAGGCAAAAAAGTATAGCGTAGCACTCTATGCTGATTTATTTATTTATTTATTTTATTATTGCTATTTATTTTTATGGCTGGCTCAGCCTGCCCTCAGGGCAGGGCTGGCACAGCATGTGGTGCCAGGGATTGAAACCTGCAGCCACCCAAGCTTTCCTAAGCAAGCGCTTTAGACCACTGAGCCATCCTGCCGGGCCCCCTATGCTGATTTAGAAGAGATGTTTCTCCATCCTTTTAAAAAATTGTTGGGTCACAGATTAAAGATATTAAATGGCTAGGATTGGGGAAAGTCAAGAACAATGTTGCTCCCATTTAAATAAAAGTGAAAGGAAATTAAGGTCAGAGGCCATGAATTACTGAGGTTTGGCTCAAATAAATGAAGAACTTATTTGCTATGGATATTAATTTCAACTACTTTATCTTATGGCACTGTATCTTGAATTTAAAAATAGATGATTCAATTTTGTTGTAAAGAACTGTGTTCATGTCTAAAAAAAAAATATAGACTAATAATCCTAAACAAAAACAAGAAACAAAACAAAAAAAGAGTCCTAAACAGCTGGGTGTCCTTTGCAAGGTTCCTATGCTCTAAGAAAGAAAACTTGTGAAATCCCTGTCAATGCTTATTGATTGCACCAGGATCTCCTGTCAATCTCCTCTACCAGTTTCCCAGGCTGCATTCTGAGGCAGACTCCTGTTGAACTATCTGCTGTCATCCCACTGCCACAGATACCATGACCAGGACAGAGAGCCCTAGTCCTCCGAGGTGCAAAGACATGCAATGGGGACAGAGCATCTGGGAGTTATCCACCCCGTGTGAGAGCCTTCCCACAAACATCTCCCTGTTACTGCGGCCCTGGCCCAGGAGACCATTGCCATTAAAACTTGTATGTGAGGAGAATCCTGGAGATGAGGAAGAAAGCAGCCTGGGCCACACAGCAAGTGAGAGGCCGGGCACGCTCTGTGCCTCCAATGCTGGCGTGTATTTTCCTGCATCATCCCATCCAAAAGCTCTACCCTATCTTACTTTTTTATCATCATGATGAGTCACTCTAGCCATTCCAAAAGTTTCAAATGAATAAAAGAAAATAAAACATAAATCTATAATCAGACATATGATTTATCAATTAGATATATTTGTCTACAGATATGGGCATAAACATGTAATTATAGCCCTTTGTACTTTTACTAATTATGTACTCCTTCCTTCATTCCTCTCTCCCTCTCTCTCTCTCTCTCTCTTCTGCAGAACCGGAATTTGAACTCACGACCTTGCACTTGCCAGGCAGGCACTTGTTCCATGGAGCCATCTCCCCAGCCCCCTTCTTAAAATTTTTGTTTGTTTGTTTATTTATTTATTTATTATTTTGGTCTTTTTTTTGTCTTTTTGAGACAGGGTTTCACTATGCAGTTCAGGCTGGCCTTGAGCTCACTTTTGTAGCCCAGGCTGGTCTCCAACTTGCCCTGGTCCTCCTGCCTCAGCCTCCCAAGTGCTAGGATTACAGGTGTGTGCCACCACGCCTGGCTTAACTTTTTTTGTTCATGTTATGGCTGGCTTAGACATTTTTGATATCATAACATTTTCTTTCATAATCTGAATTTCAAAATTTTTAAAAGTCTTAAAACTTAAAATCATGTCCATACTGGGTTGAACTATATCAGCCGTTCATTTTCTCTCTGGTAAAGAAAAAAAAGATTACAATCAACACACACCTCCCCAAGCACTGTATCCTGTTGAAGGCATGTGTTCTTTTTTCACTGGAGCTATTTGCCTTGATTCTTACTCTGCCACTGTATATCCTCTTACATGGGTTACAACAATCCGTCCCATACTTTTCTACTACAAATTTACACATCAGCATAATAGCCAGATGCTCACCAAGGGGATACAGGAAGCCATTTTTTTGTTTACTCCATTGGTATAACAAGAGGCAGTGTGTACACATGTGCAAGAGCATCAAAGGACTGGATCTTTACTCACAGAATGCTCCATCTAATAGGTTTTGCATGTGTTTACCTGAGCATTACAAGGAGTGAAATACACCAACGTCTGTTATGGAAACATGTTTTGGTTTTTACTTTTTATAAATCATAATGGAATGTGCATGTGACTCCCAGTAGCTGTGTGTGGGAAAAGCCAAAACCCATCTTTGCATTCACCCACTTGGCAAATGAATAGCCAGGTGTGTACAGGAGCTTCAAAGCAGCAACAGGTGATTAATACCCATGAAACTGCTCAATTTCTGTGCATTTAGGATTTATTTCAGAAAAGGTTTTCTTTTTATTTTTCTGGTAAAAGTAGCCCAACTCAACACAATGGCACAGGGCCAGCAAGATAGCTCAGTGGACTAAGTGCCTGGTTTGGCAAGCTCAGGGACCACAGTTCAACCTTTGGTCCTGCATGCTGCATCAGCTCCGCCCCCGGGGTGCTGTGCCAGTGACTGAGTTTGGACATGGTGGCACACGCCTGTAATCCCAGTGCTAGGGAGGCTGAAAACAGGAGGATCACTAGGAGCCCAATCTACATAGTGAAAACCTGTACCAAATACATAAATGAAAAAATAAAATAAAATAAAATGGCCATGAAAAACTAAAATTCCAAATTTTGGGGGAAGTTGAAAGTGAATAATCAGATTGCTCATGCATGGAGAAGGAAACTGATGTGATGGCTGACTGAATGTGTCAACTCCAGTAAGAAGCTCGACTACACTGGTTCAGCAATTCCATACCAAGACTGTGGAAGACCCACCCCTGGGTGGTTTGTTGCTCAGATGGTATAAAAGGGACATGAGGAAAGACAGATCTGCTTCTGTTTCCTAGAGGGGCTTCCATCTTTGCCTTCACCTTGCAACTCGTCTCTAGAATTGCAGCATAGACACTTCAGCTTCTGGCACAGACCCTTCAGTGTTCTCGCACATATACTTCAGCCTTCCATTGAAGACCTATACGCCTCCTGATATGAACTTCTACAGGACACTGCAGTGAGCTCCAGATCTTTAACTGAACTCTTAGGTCTTCAGTGTTCTGACAAACTGTGCACCCACTGATACCCTACTGTGTGTGCAGCAGGCACTATTAGCCAATCTTGTAAGCACTATAAGCCAATTACGTATTTGTGTATTTTGTGTTATATCTGTTTCTCTAGTAAACACTGGCTGATATTGATGATGATAATAACTTTGAAGTTGGCCATGTGAGGCAAAGTTCCTGTGACAACAAAATGGAATAAGAATCAACCACTATAGACACAGAATGAAGACCTCCTTGACTCAGATGGGAAAAAAAAAAAAAAATCAGCAATGTGAGTATATATTTGACTAGCTGAAATGGTACAAAATGGTTATGGAACGAGATGGAATGAGCCAATGTTAGATCTAGGTCTGAAAATATGATGAGGATGTTGGCAGGGGAAATATATAGTAGATGGAATGTCAGCACATATGTTTGGTGTTGGAAATTTTAACAGGCAAAGTGCTACAGGATATTGTAAGGTATACAGATGTCAAAATACAAGTAAAACCTTCTGTATTTAACAGTAGCCATATTCACAAATGCATTTGTTGTATCTCACTAGTTGAACTAGAAGCATTTATAGGTATGCTGTACTCAAAAGGGCTTCTTCATGGTAATCACAGGAATGTAAAAGACAGAAAAATACAATTGGCTGGGCTTGAGGTTTGTAGAGTAACAATGATACTGAAGAGGCTTGGTTTCCTTCAGAATTGCCTGAGGTGGGGGCTGGGGAGCTAGCTCAATAGAATAAGTGATTGCCTGGCAAGTAGGGTCCTGAGTTCAATCGCCAGTACTATTAAAAAAAAAAAAAAAAAAAAAGCAGTGATGCATAATTTCCTGAGGTCTGATAACAAAAATGCTCAGCACAAAAGAAAAATTACTGATCATTAGTCTACTATCCCTTCATTTTTGGAGAGTTTCTTGGGGTAATTAACAGTTTGTACACTGTTTAGTACATGAATACTAATGACGTCTTGCAGCTTTTCATGGTCATTGTATCTTTAGCCAGTAGATGTTAAAAAAAAAAAAAAAAAAAAAAAAACCTTTACACTGTGGAATAGTAATGTATGCCTGTGTACATAGGAAGATTTATTCTGCTTAGAATTTAAAATTTTATCCTAGAACTCAGTCATTAGCTTCTTCTTTCTATAACAATAAACCAAATGATGTGAACAGACTTGTTCCTATCTCCCAAACCAATCAGAATGTGACATCTGACCATTGGTTTACCAGTCCCCTATTGACGTCACATTTGCTAACAGAACACAAGCTGACCAGTTGATAAGAACTGTACCCAGGGACAAAACACAAATTCAAAATGACATGTTTCAATTTCAAAATTGAGAATTTGAGTACAATCTTCGGGCTTCAGAAAGATATAACATTGACTTTCTATGGCAAAGAAAAACAAACTGGTATGGCTGATGGCAACATTGCCCCTCCACAAAACAGAAGCCAGAGATGGTAACTTGCCACAGTACGAAGAGAAACAGAGGTGTTGGTGAGTTATGCAGCAAATATAATGTCACGTGAAACACAAAACATTGGCCAGTGGTTTTGATTTACTCAGTCCTAAACATGTGGAATAAATAGTTTGATAGCTTACAAAGAAAATAACAAGTGCAAAATACAACTGGAATGAGAAGAGATCATTTATAGCAGAGAAACAAAAAAAATGTTTCTGCACAGGGAACAATGTGAAAAAACTGTGGAGTGAACTGGTGAGCTGACAGGTGAACAGCCACTCACAAAGTTGTCCTTTAACAACAGAAAAATAAAAAAGCTGTCAACTGTAGCCTGTAAAAAAAGGACAAGAGATCAAAACAGTAAGAAGCTGCTTTGGGTGTGACAGTTGAGGCAAAGATTATTTCTCTGGTAGTTTTGTCTTCTTTATTTACATTGTAGTTCCCACAGATATTTATTTCTGATTTTATCTTTTAGCTTTTGTAAACAAATAAACAACAGGTGATGTGAAAATGTTGATGTCTGTTCTAAGTATTCATTATATATTTGACATTGATATTTTATTTTATTGGTAGCTTATTTTTCTGCTGAATACATATTGTGCAATATAGTAAGAAGCCCCTGACACAACAGGAAGACAAAAGAGGTGACAAGAATGTCCTACCACACAGGAAAGGGAGAGTTAAGCATACCGCTGTCAGTGTAAGTGAGACGTGTGCAAGCGACGTGCAGCTGTCAAGGGCGAGGACTGCCGTGGGTGTGACAAATGAAGCGAAGACTATTTTTGTTGTAGGATTTTGAGGGTATTTTCATTGTAGTTCATATAGGAATGTATTTCTGCCGTTATCTTTTAGATTTTGTAAGCAAGTACAAATGTTGATATTTGTTCTAAATGTGCAAAACTTATTAAAAATTTAACACCTCATTTTACTGATACTTTATACTCCTGTTTAACTATACATTGTGTAATATAATAAGCTCCTGACTAGATGGCAAGACCAGTGAGTATCAAGTATGTCCTACGAAAACATCAGTAAAACAAAGTACATGTGCTATCAGTGTAAACAATATGTGTGTGTGTAGATCATGCTGTTGTCATGTCTGAAGACAATGGTAGGTGTGGTAACTGAAGTTAGATTATTTTTGTTGTAGTGTTCTATCGGTATGCTCATTTGTGTAGGACTTTATTTCTATTGTTTTTTAGATTCTGTACCCTCAAAAAAGTTGATGTTGAGAATTCTGATTTTTTTAAAAGCAGTCAATAAAATTCAATACTTTTTTGAAAAATTTCCTGTTAAGTACTCATTGCTTAATATAACAGAACTCATAAAATTAAAACTAAAAATTCCTTAGTAGAAATATTCTAAATATGGTTATTATAATAATGTGCCCTTATGACAAAATTGGTGTTACTCCCCACTAATAACATAGACACATTTATTAAACCTCCTTCACATATCAGACCATACATAATAAGCAGTATTTTGCATTAGGCAAGGCATCAAAGTGTGAGCATTGTGATGAAAATAAACAATTACCCATTTCACGTACTTTTATTCTTTATCTTGTGATTTAAGATTTTACTTTAAAAAGAACAGATAAAACAAAATTTCAAAAGAAGATAACTGGAGAGTAACAAAGGTTCATGCATTGCATATTGTTGTCTTTAAATTAGTTACTCAGACTACAAGTTATAGGCAATGAATTACCCAAATAATACTAGCACAAACCTTTCTTTTCAATGAACTAGGAGAAATTCATAGTATAATTATCTTAGCTATCTTGTATATACGTATATTTTTCGCTTTTCCCTTCCTTCTTTTCTCCTTTCCCTAGTCAGTTTTTCTTCCCTTTTGGATAGGTTTTTTTTTTTTTTTTTTTTTTTCTCAATTTATAGTATCTATTATACATTCTGAATCTTTTCATGCTTTCTGTTTGTCACAGTAGGGAGACAATATATTGTTTCCAAATGTGAGTCTTGACATTATTTCACTTATGAGTATGGTTTTAAGTCACATCCATTTACCTGTAAAGGTCTCCAGTTTATTTATTATAGTTGATTAGACTCCACTATATAAAAATACAACTTTTGGGCCAGTGAGATGGCTCAGCGGCCTAAAGCGCCTGCTTCGGAAAGCTTAGACAACTGCAGGGACTGTAGTTTGATCCCCTGCACCACATGCTGTGTCAGTCTCATCCCCAGGGCAGGCTGAGCCTGCCATTAAAAAAAAAAAAAAAAGTTTTAAACCTATTTATATAGGTGAAGGGCATTTGGGTTGTTTCCAAGATTTGGCTATTACAAATTGTGCTGCTATAAACATGGTGCACATATATTGCTGTGGCATTGTGGCATGATCTTTTTAATTCTTCGGGGAAGATACCCTGAAGAGGACTGGCTGGGTCAAATGGGACTCTAGCTTTTTGAGGAACCTTCACACTGATTTCCACAGCAGTTGTACCAGTCTGCATTCCCACCAACAGTGGGAAGGGCTCTTTTCCCCCATAGCCCCTCCAGCATTAGTTATTGGTTGACTTCTTGATGGCAGCCATTCTTTCTGGGGTGAGATGGAGTCTCAATGTTGTTTTAATTTGCATCTCAGTGATGTTGAACATTTTCTCATATATCTATTTGCTATTTGTATGTCTTTATTTCAGAAATGTGTATTCATTTCTGATACCCATTTTTGGATTGGGTCTTTAAATTTGGGACATGTGATTTTTTTTTTTTTTTAGTTCTTTGTATGTCCTTGATGGCAATGCTTTGTCTGAGAACAGATGGCCAACATATTTTCCCACACTGCACATTGTCTCTTCACCCTGTTGGTGGTTTCCCTTGTTGTGGGATAGCTTTTCAGTAAGATGAGATCCTGGTTTTTTATTCTTTTTGATAATTCCTGTACAATTAGGGTTTTATTTATCAAGTCCTTGTCTACACCAGTGCCATCAAGAGTTTTTTCTATTCTATCATCTAGCAGATTTAATGTTTCTGTTTTAATATTTAAATCTTTCATCCATTTTGAATTTCATTTAACACATGGAAAAATATATGGGTCCAATTTTAATCTTTGGCATGTGCACAGCCAGTTTTTCCAGCTCATGTACTTTTACTCTTAATTCTTCTTTACACTAAGAACTTCCATTAATGGTAGAAAAAAATAAGATTTTAAGGACAAATACTAAGCAGTTTGTATCTATGCATGCACAGATTATTTATGTGTGTGTGCATGCATGTATATATTGCTTACCTGTGAGACCAGCTATAGTAAAAGGTAGATGGACATTTTTGTATTTTACTTTTTAAGTTAACTATAATATTTATTATTATATATAGTTTCCAAAGGTCATTATTCTAGATAAAGCTTCACTGGGTATGTTTGACTCTGTCTCTCATAAGGTTGCAGCCAAGTTGATACCCTGGGCTACAGTCATTTAAAGCTTTACTGGACCCAGGAGGTCTTCTTCCAAGTTGGCTTACTTGCACGATGGCAGGTGGGAGGCCTGCTTGCCAATACATTAGTTTCTCTACAGAGATGGTCAGATGACAACTTGGCTTCCTCAGAGCCAGTGAGCAGAGAGGAGTCAGAGCTCAAGAGAGAGTCCTTCCTTTACAACTTAACCTTGGAACTAAAGTGCAGTCACATCAGTATGCTGTATGTTACAGATCACCAAGACCAACCTGGTATGCTGTAGAAGAAATGGCCAGAGGGTGTGAAGCCCAGAAGATGGACCACTGGGAACCACCTTGGAGGCTGCTGACCACATTAATTATAGAACACATATAGGTGATCTTTTTTAAAAATTATGGACAAAAATACATGACCTAAAGTGTTTCCATTTTTTCCCCATTTTTAGTGTTCAGTTTAGGGGTACTAATTACATACACAGTATCATGCAAGTCCATTATCTCCATTTCCCCAACTATGCTACGACTCACACTCTGAGCCAATTAAACAACATATTTTTCTTATTAAATCGATGACAAGGCCGGGCATGGTGGCACATGCCTGTAATCCCAGCACTCGGGAGGCTGAGGCAGGAGGAGCGGTGCGAGTTCGAGACCAGACTGGGCTACAAAAGTGAGCTCAAGGCCAGCCTGAACTCCATAGTGAGACCCTGTCTCAAAAAGACAAAAAAAAAAAAAAAAAAAATCGATGACAACTTTACAGATAATTTTTGAGAAATAGAAATGCAATCAATGAAAATTCTGCTTCTCCCTGTGTATTACATTTCAGCCTTGGTTCACAAACTTTTTATAGTTTTTATGTTAGTTTGAGCACAATGTTTTCTTCTCTGAGTTTCAGGAAACAAATGAAAGATTTCCTATATTTTAAAAGTCTTCACAAATATTATCCTAACACTGCTGTGTAATATCCTATTGAGTTTATGAGTCATGAATTATCAAGCCTATCTCCACTAATTTAATCTTGATTAAATTGGTGTCAAGCCTAAAAATTTTAACTCATGACACAGTAATGAGAACTGGACTTTTACTAGGTTTTTTTTTGTTTTGAGAGAGAAACACTATATTACTAGATCAGAAAAAGATTTCCTTAGGCATCCTGATGAAAGTAAAGTAAAATGCCAAACCACAGCCCAGGAGCGGCTCTGTCTCCCCTTTCCTCTTCCCTTGTACTCCACACACCCACACAAGTGTCTTTGGGAGGTGTGATAAGAACTATGGCCAATACTTCTGGTGAGTCCATGCAATAGCAAGGTTGCTGTCCAATGCAATGGCATCAACGCCACTGAACCGGGCACTAAACACATACAATCCATCCTTGCCCACCTTTTCACCAGATGTGGCACCGTGCAAGCAATCTCTGGTTCCTCCCTAAGTCAGACATAAAGCAGCCCTGACAGTGTTACATGAAAGAGGACTTCTAGACCAGCTTCAGGAATTGGCAGGAATTACAGGACAAGTGCATTTGAAGTGCAGGGGAATATTTTGATGGAGATTAATGGTAATGGGTCCTTCATTATCTTAGATTCTGAGTGAATACTTTGAAGATAACAATATGCATGTATTAACTACTGTTATTCTATTATTTTACTTTTTAAATTTTTCCATAAAATAATCTAAATGTTCACTGTGTTTTTAATTGCACCTCTTACTGCTAAGCATTTTCTTTTGTAAAAAAGTTTTTATTTATTTATTTGACTCAAAGTCTCACTATGCAGCTTGGACTCATACTGATCCTCCTGTCTCAATATTCCCAGTGCTAGGATTGCAGATGGATACCACCATGCCTGGTTTCAGTGGCCAGCACAGTGGGGCTGGCACGGCATGCAGTACCGGGGATTGAACCAGGACCTTGAGCTTGGCAGGCAGCAGCTTAGACTGCTGAGCTATCTCCCCAACCCTGCTAAGCATTTTCATTCTTCAGCTAATATTCACTGAGGTTCTGTATGTGACAGGCTCTATAAAAATACAGAGTTGTGGAAAGGAGAATCTCAGAGAAGAGAGTCAAGATATATCATCTATCGCTACAGATTCCCTATGATGATGAATGTAATGATTATGTATACCTAAATTGTACCAATAAAATTATTTTTTTAAATATAGAATTGAACAAAATAGTCAAAAATCCCAGCCATTATAGGGCATCTGGTCCATTAGCTTCCTTTCTGTTACAGTACTTCCTTTGCTACTCATACTTATCGCTCTGAAGTGACCTTGTTTGCCTTATTATTTACTTACTGGACTCACTACTTCTGAAGATAAGGTATGTGAACCCCATCTGGGCAGACCCAAGCATCTAGAACATTTAAAGACACCATATTGAATTTCATGAACCTGTCATGGTATCACTATGGCTAATGCTTTTTTAATTGCCTTAAATTTTGAACTCAGAATAGGTGACTGAAGTACTTCCCAGTGTTCTCAGTCCTGCTATGAAAAATATGGAAAACAAGGAACATATTATAGATCTGTTCTTGAGGCTGCAGAATAATTGAAGGCAGGAACATAAACGTTTCTAAACTGGGCTTGAAGTTTTCCATAAGAAAAAAATATCTGAGGACTGTTTCCAGGATTAAATGAGATGATGTCTACAAGGCATCTGGCCTGCTCTCAGGCTCAGCATGCATGCCATAAAAAGAAGTAGTTGTTGGTATTTAGCACTTTATTACTGCTCTTGCCTACTAGGTTCACATGTGCAAACAGTAAGATTGGGCCCAATTTATGCAAGAAGAACCTTTCAGGTCTCCAATCTTCTTTCTCAAATCAGAGTACATCCATAAAAATCCTTTGGTGGGAGATTCCACATTGGAAGATTTAAAATGAATGGAAAAAATAAGGACTGAGGTCATGAATGAACTTACACAGAAAAAGTCTCATCATATTAAAATGATGACGGAATGCTGTAAGTAAAAATGTTTTTAATATTATTTAGGAAAGGACTAGTCTCTTGATACATACAACGTTCTAGATCTACCTCCAATAATTTGGCAGCATGTTTTTCTGTGTTACACATTAAGAAGACAATATCTTGCCAATCTCTCCTTCCTTTGTACTATTTCTATTTTCTCAATGTTCAGTGTCTTCCTAAGTTATAGTTCACCTGCCTGGGTTCCTGATTCCTTGGTCCACCTCAGCCTTACATGACTTGATTTCCTCTGGGCTCAGTACAGATTATCAGCATCAAAGCCATCTTGGTCATCTTCTCTCCTGCCCCTTTCCCACCCTCTACTCAGGGGCTTCAGGGAGAGTAAATTGTATGCATCTTGAAACTGCATATGTTTAGGAAATTCTTTGTATAAGACTTCAAGTTTAAAATTATTTATTTTTTTATATATTTGATACAGGGTTTTTGCTACACAACTGAGACTAACAGTGATCCTAATGTCTCAGCCTCTCCAGTGCTGGGATTACAGGCATATACTACCACACCTAGTTTTGGTGACCGGCACAGGGTGCCTGGGGTTCTGGGGCTGGCACTGCATGCCTTATGATATGGGGATTCCTTGATTGTTCTAAGAATCAGTCTCCTAAAGAATAATCTGACTGCCAACCAGCCATGCCTCGCCCTTCATGTGAAAGAATTTTGAATCTGGGGCATGAGACTACAGAGGGCAATTTGACATATACACAGAATAGGCTAAAGCTGTCTTTGAAGGTGAGCACAAGTTCAGAGTTGTATTCCTAACATGCTCAAGCTAACACCTCATCTTTTTTTCCAAGCTTTTTTTATTTTTATTTTTAATTACTTTTAATAAGAGATAACAATATGAGAACTTCAAAACATGTTAGTAGTACACTCACAATAATTGACACACTGCATATTGTTGTCCTCACAAAAGCTATACAGAGTACATGGTGCAGACATGACAAATTTTCTAATCGATGTTGGTTCAGAAAAAAAGAAAAAAGAAGAAAAGCTTTTTCTCTCTGAACTAGGAGGAAGTAGTTGTATACATAGTCCAATGTTTCATAATTGCGGTGGGTTACTGGTAAAACTGGCAATGTTGAAGGCTGTTGATTTAAGCTTCTTACAGAGCACCATACTAATCTAGCTCTGTGTTTTATGCCTCATAATTAAGCTTTTCTGCTGGGTGATAAAGGGCAAGTTAAAGCAAGACCTGTCTAACAAAACTTTCATCATTTGTATTTTCCAAAGTCAAATCTCCCAGGATTAACTTTGGAACCGAATACAGTGCTTTGTAGAATTGTTGTCAGTGCCAGACACTGGGATGAGTCACGGCCACTGTTTGACCAGTTTTCTCTCTGTGAAACTAACATCTCATCTTGCTCTTTACGTAAAAGACTTTATAACACAAAGGTGCCATTCTATAGCCATGCTCACCAAAACTCAAATTAGCTTAACTATTAAAGCTATTTATTATTCTGAGCATTAATTCCATTTTTACAACAGATATAAAGCAAATAGGAATAGAATATAAAAGCTTATTCTTCATTATCTTCAGTCTATGTGTAACTTCTTGGCATACTAAGTAGGGGCATTTTGAGGAAGGTTTTTACACATTTACTTATGTCTTAAAGTCAACAACATCAGAATAATGCAGGAAAGAGAAGACACAATTTGCGGATCATGCATGACTGATTCATGTTCATGTGTAAATACAAAAGTGTTTAAAAATGAAAAACAGGCCTTCCAAAAACTCATTCAACCCAGAAACTAGGCTCAGTGAGTGAGTGAGACTGCCCAGGGTCCACCAGAAACACATTTGACCCAGCAACACAGCTCAGCATGTGCGTGGAACTTCATCCATCAGACAGGCTCAGTGTAGAAAACCATATTAGAACTCCCTGCAGAGAGGCTAGAGACAAGAATCACCCACCTGATCCAGGAGCACAACATCTTGCCAGAGTGGCACAGCAGGTTCACCTCTGAGGGCTATAGCAGGAAGAAGTGGAGCACAGCAACCAGATGCAAGGCACATCCACCTGGACCAGTTTTAACTTGGTAGATACAGATGTGGTGCTAAGGTAAGATCTCTACCAAAGCTCTACACAAAAGGTAAGAAAGCAGGGCTATACAAAATGACAAAGAGAAGGAGCAAAATGCACTCAGGCACTGAGCCCGCCCAGAACAAATACAGGGGACAATAGCATAGAAGAAGCTGGAAATCACACATCTGAAATCTCTGAAATGATAGCATCTGAAGTAAAGAAACAGTTTCAGAAAGGTATAGAGAAAATCAGATCAGAAATAATTTCTGAAGTGAAAAAAGGGAATAACTATAATGAAAGAAGCACTAAATCCTTCTAAAGAAGACATTGATGAAATAAGTAGAGGATAACAGAAAAACGATGGAATCCTTGAATGTGCAATGTAGGAAAGTAATAGAATGTATGAGGCAGATTCAAAGTGCTATACAGGAAATTAAAACCTCAATCACAAGCTGAGAAAACCATTTCAATAAAAGTGAAAATAGACTTTCAGACCTTAAAGACACCATTGCATTCAGTGAAAAGGTAAGAAAAGAACTCTTTAAAACAACTAGGATGCCAGGTTTGGTGGCACATGCCTGTAATCCCAGCACTCGGGAGGCTGAGGCAGGAGGATTGGTGCGAGTTCGAGACCAGCCTGAGCTACAAAAGTGAGCTCAAAAAGACAAAACAAAACAAAACAAAAAAACTAGGATGTAGGAAAAAATAATTCCACATGTACAAGATGATGCAGAGATGAGCAATGTAAGACTAATAGGCATCAGTGAGAAAGAAAGTTTCTGTACAAATGATATGAAAAGAACATGGTCAGAAGTAATAGCAGAAAGCTTCCCAAATATGGGGAAACAATTTGACATTAAGTAACTGAAGCATATAGAACTCCCAATAACATCAATCCAATTAAAACCATGCCCAGGCACATAATAATCAAGATCCCAGAAATTAAGCACAGGAACCATATACTAAATGCTGTTAGAGAAAAGAAAAGGATCACACTTAAAAAAAAAAAACTCATCAGAATAATGGCAGATTTCTCTTCACAAACCATCAAGTCAAGAAGAGCATGGAGAAAAGTACTTCAAGTCTTGCAAGAAAACAAATTCCAACCCAGACTGATATACTCTGCAAAGCTCTCAAGTTTCATGGAGAAGTGAAATACTTCCAGGACAAAGAACAACTAAAAACTTTCATGATGACAAAGCCAACCCTACACAGTTTACTAAAAGATATTCTAGAGCAGTATCAAAATGACCACAACTCCATGAAAGAGAATGGAAAGAACCCACCAAATAGGGCCAACAATTAAACACAGAGGAAAAAAAAGGTATACAACAGCAGTCTTAACTATTCTTTTGTATACAGCAGCAAAATATTTCCATCAGTATATTCTACAAGTGAACTTCTCCTGCACCCTATGGGTCATGATTCTGTCTTTTCTACAGGGTAGATATCAAGGAAAGAGCAGTAGCTCGGGCCCACATGTGACACCTGGCCACCAGCAAGTGTGATGGACATTGTCCATGTACACGATGTTCTAGAACTTTGTGTGATATCCTATCCCCAAATTGTCAGAAGTTCTGGTCATGTATTTGCCATTCTAATATTTATGTTATGTTTCATTCTTAGGAAAAAAATGAATAAAATAGTAAAGTAAAAAAATAAAAATAAAAGAGAAACATGCCAGGGATAGAGCTCTGAGCCAGAAGCTCCTGCCTGGCAAGTGCAAGGTCCTGAGTTTCATTGTTGGTACTAAAAAATAAGTAATTACATAAAAATAAAAGAGAAGAACATCTCATCTCATTATTTGGGAACTTACAAGAAAAAATTTCAAAGGAATGCTCAGGTCACTTCAAAACAGTGTATCATAGGCATTAGTTGTATGAAATGCATAAACAGCTACATCACACACACACATATACATACACATGCACACAATTTAGGAAATGGATAATGGATGAACCCTGAAACATGTAAGTCCACTCACTAAGGTTTGTTTTTGTATTTAGGAAAACCGGACACAAATGGAGTGAAACTTAACTGTGGAACACCCAGTGCCCACAGGATCAGGGTTCTCAGAAGCCACACTCTATAACTCCCTTCTGATAGCCAGGAGAGGCATTTGATACTCAACAAAACCCAAAAACTTAAACATTGAAAATATCTTAGGTATTGTGAGGAAAGTTCATTCTTACCAAAGTGTTTTAATTTCATTAAATTTGACTTTAGTAAAAATTAAATAAAATTAAAAACCTCATTGCTCACCTGTGCTAGCCACATTTTAAAGTGCTCAATAATCATGTGTGTGCCTGGGGCCTGACACAAAGAAAAGTGCAGACAGGACACGGCCATCAATGTGCAAACACCTAAGGGACAGGACCGCTCAACAGCCTCCACATACTTAGCTCTCAAAATTGATATATTGTTCTCAGGTAGCTTACGTACTGGGAAGCTCTGGCTCTTCAGATGAACAGTAGAGGTTTGATCAAGCAAATTAAGGAATGCAGCTATAGAGAAGGAGCCCAGGTCAGGGATTCACTCTATAGAAGTGATGGTTACTAAGGGAACTCTAATTTTCAGGCTAATGTCTGCGATGCATAAAAGATGTCCTTGAGGAAATACTTTCCATTTCTCTGAGAAAATCGTCAGAATGCAAAGTAAAGGATATGGAATAGCAGAACTATAAGATAGATAAATAAAGCCTCATGTGACTACCAAATAAATTTAGAGTTAGAGGCACACTTTTATTCAAATTCTAAACTTCAGTCAGGGTGACAAAAATCGTAGACGAATATAAAATCCCATTTGTATTCATCTTGAAAAATAAAATGATACACTTAATGCCAGTGGGAGGCAAACACACAGGATCCAGTGTAACCCTTAATTAAGTAACTTCCAAGGTGGCTGAGTCAATATTCAAAAAATAAACCATAATCCAAAGATACCTCACATAGCAGAGAAGGGCAGAGAATTAAAGTAGAGGGTAGCTCTGGCTTCGGTACAACAGACATGATGATTGATTTGCTCAGGATGAAAACATACACGTCTCTATAGTCACCTCACACATTTCATGGAGATAAGAAGCAGCACAATAACCCTTGTTTTACTTCAGAGCATGGTGCCCTCTGCAGGCCACACAGAAATAACACACGTGAAAACGTCAGTTAAGTCCAAGTTAATGCAAGTCATTGGGTTGGTACATCTGAAAGTCTTTAAGATCAAGTTCAGGCTTTTAATAAACCTTACTTCTTCGAGTGACATCAGTATGAAAAATAATACATGCTACTTTGGAATTGTGACATTCGCCTTCAGAAAGTTGAAAGTATCTTAAGTCATTTCTCCTTAGAGTTAAGGAGGAATGACAGGGTTGGAAAAGAAAGGAGGAAAAATGGTGATGTGGCTTGACAGATTTTACTCATGCTGCCAGAGTACCAACATGACTTTTCATTTAAAACTCAGCATATTAAAATTCTGCTATAAACTGTGAAATAAAAGACAATGAATTTAATCAAATATACAAGGTTTTACACTGAGGAGCTTAATCTTTTAAAGCCTGACTGAAATGAAATTGTCAAATGAGAGCTTTAGAAATGAGGTCTACCCTACATTTTCACTTCAAATCAGTTCTGCAACAGCCCTGCCATAACCACACCCACTCACAGGCGGACTGACAGACAGACAGACAGACAGACAGACAGGCAGGCAGGCAGACACACACACACATGCACGCACACACACAGCTGGCCTGCTGGCTCATTTAGACACTGAAGATTTAGCTGGACAAACATCATAAGGAGCATGGCTGATTTAATTGAATTTATGATCAAATGTTTTCCATTTCAGGAAGAGTGGAAAATCACTTATGAGGAGATTTAAATAATTTAAGGGAAGTTCTCTGGTGCTATGTTTGTACATTGGGCCGTGCGGGATTAAATACAGCTGAGGACAAGCAGAGATTTCATAGACAGATACACAAAGGTGCGCGGTTTGACACTCAGTGAGGGGAGGGCAGGAAGACCTCAGCCTGTGTACTGTATTTCTACTCCCCTCCATTGCAGTAGGGACCAACGACGCAACGCTTGCACGTGCACACAGGTGCGTGCATGCGTACATGTGCCCAAAGACCTCAGTTGTGAAGCATGGTTATATTCTTCTGACATTCCCCAATGTTTACATTATAGCAAATGCTCTTTCAAGTAAAACAGAAATGACTGATTCGGGAGTTGTGGATGTGTGTATTTAAAGCACTTTTATGCATTTCTGAATGAAGACACAAAATCTACCGCTGAATCACTCAGATGATGGCTACAACAGCTTCATATGGCATTTGTGCCGTAGGGTATGGACTTTGCTCAGTGTTTGAAAGAAAAGACCAGTCGCCTTTGGAATCCCCTGGCTGTTTTCCTCACCAGTGATGACAGGTACAAGGCCACATCCTGGGCTTTCTTTGCTGTGTTTCCAAGATAAAACATCCACTCTCCTCATCTGAATATAACAGCAAGAATTACTTTTAGTCTCACCATTAAAACCACTACCACAGCTGGACATCCAGGCCCAACAAGCCTGGCTCAGGCTTACCCGTCCTTTCATGTATAGATGGAGAGTGTAAAAGTCTCACAGACACATGAACTTGCTAACAGTGATCTGCCTATGTTATTCTGATGGCCCAATTAGGAAAACTGTCTAGTAGATGTGTTTTAAGATTTAGGATAAATCACAGTTTTACATTAATTATGTACAACGCTATTTGTTAACATTGTTGCTCTTAAGAAAAGCAACTGTTGTGGGAGGCAGAATTCTAGCCTGTGCTCCAGGAAGACAGAGAATGTTCCATATGCCTGGGGATCCTGCAAGAGGCAGTGGCAGAATTCGTGCACAGTCACTTATGTGAACTGAATAGGACTCTTATGGGGGAGGGGTAGGTGAGCAGAGGGCAGAAAAACAGAAAAAAGCAAACTAATGTTTGTCAAGGGACTGTGGTTGGTAAGGGGCCCCATAATTTGTCCTCGAACTTTAGCTAAATATTAACAATCATCCTGCAAAAGGGCTTAAATAATTCAAAACTTGAGGCCTGGAGAGACCAGTGAGCTTCCTGAATATTAGATGGATCAAGGTAAAAACATGGCTCTTAGGAAGTGTGACACTGGCTTCAAGTATTTGCTTGCCATTTGGCCCAACAGTTGGCTTGTGCAGCTTTTCTCAGTTGAGATTCATAACATTTGTTGACCATATATTCTTAGATTATTAGGGTTTTTTAAATTTTATTTTTCTGTATTTAGGGAAGGATCTACAGGGACTGTATAGATGGGACTCATAGTGTTTCTCCCCTGGGATTACAGACATGTGTCAACCACACCCTGTCTCAATCCCTGTCTCAGTGCACCCTGGGAGCATGGCCAGCACGGCATGCCAGGTATGGAACCCCAGGCACTGTGCTTTGCCTAGGCAGGTGCTTTATATTCTTGGATTATCAACAAGGCACTGAATACACGTTAGACACATATGTCAAACATGAATAGTCCAGTAACTGTATTCTCATCATGAGCGCAAGTTGAGTCCCAGTTCTATAAAAGATATCCCCAAAGGGGAGGGGGATCTGTTTCATGATACCCAGGTAAGGGAAAGGGTTGCGTGGGTGTGTGGGTTCCCAAGTACACAAAGGGTGAGACTGTGGTTAAATCTCCCTCCACTGACTTACCTTCATCTTCATTTTGAGCCTAAAAATTCACTAAATTCTCTTTCTTTTTACTTTTCTCTTTCTTTTTTTTTTGGGGGGGGGGGTCATAACTGATGATTGAACCAGAGGCCTTCACACTCAGATATGTCCCTAGCCCCCTTTTAAATTATTATTATTATTTTTTTTTTTTGAGACACTGTCTGGCCAAGTCCCTAACTTATCCAGTGTGAGTTTGAATTCACTACCCTCCTGCCTTAAGTATTTTCCTAATCAAACAAAAATGGCATAAGTAAATATTGAGGGAAGGGATCAGATAGTGAATGTTTCTTCTAAATATAGGGAAGTAAAAACTTCTACATTTATGTTTGGCCTGACTTTCTAAATCATGGAGAGTGTGTGTGTGTGTGTGTGTGTGTGTGTGCATATGTGCGTGCATGTGAGTATTCTAAAGCTTAACAATTAACATAGGTACCCACAAGGCCCGGTGAGGGAGCGCTGGTACTTGATTTGGGAAGTTCATTTGGCAACCTGAGCCCCTTTCAACAGTTTCTCTTTCTCGGGGTGCAACGCCACTGCAATATTTCCTCAGCATAGTGAGGGAAGATCAAGGCGCACTGGAACAGCAGCAGAGAGGTGAATTCTTCAGGGAGTTCAAAAAGGGTCCAGAGCTGTGTGTCTAACCCCTAGCAGTTCCAACAGAAGAGAGAGAGACAGAACACAAGGAGGAGAAAGGAGGTGAGAAGCTTGCAACAGGCAGCTCCCCTCAGGAGGGAACCGGTGCAGCTTCTCTGGGGGAAGGAGAGGGTCAGGGATGTCTGTTTGATGCTCTTTGATATTTCCACAATCCCTTGCAGATTTATTACACTTATTGGGAACTCCAGAGCTGTTACCTTTCCAGTCTTTACAAATAAAAGGTGCACCTGCTTCCCAAGATGAATATAAGCTTCATGTACTGTAAGCATGTGCCAATAAGTAAACATTAAAATTGAAAAAGAAAAAAACTGGAGAAAAAAGATAGGGGTGAGAAGCGGAGATACAGAGCAAGACGTCTGCATATATGAGTGTGAAATGTAATCTCTCCTTAGCACAACTGCCAAACCTTCAGATGCCACACATGTGTGACACTGGCATAAACAGTTCACAGGTAGGCTTATAGCTGTGCAACAATATGCTAGCTACTAACTACAGAAGACCCTTTACAACTGAACTAATTAAATTCAATAAAGTGACACGCACAGTTCCTGAATCACTCTGGTCATGTGTCACTTGGCCAGGAGCCATACTGGTCTAGCAGCAATCATACTGGACAGTGTGGTTATAGAAAGACATCGGACCAGACTTGCAGTCATCGTTAGCCTTGCTGAGCATATATACTGTCTTTTTCTTCTGTGCTAGGGATGAGATATGGTTCATCCTCAGCCCTAATTTGAGAGGATCTACTGTAATCTAGAAAATGTGGGCATATCACTCAAGCCTCTGCCTGCCTGCCTCCCAACGGGCCAGAGGCCACACAGAAGGCAGCGCCATCTGACCTGGCTCAGACTGGGTATATTCCATGTGCTGCTTCAATCCCATGTTGCATGGCTACCTTAGAACCCCTGGCACCCACTCATAGGTAGAGCACCCCCAGAAGCTGTCTCCTTGCCAGCTCCTGACACCTGTAAGCATATGACCTTCTGGGGCAAAAGGGACCCTGCAGAAGAGAGTAAGGTTTACACCTTCCAACAAGGACATGAACTCGGGTTATCTAAGCAGGCCCAAGCTAATCACACGAAGCATTTTTTATTCATTTATTTTAAAAATATTTATCCATTCTAATGAGAAGAAAAGGTAGAATGGTGATGAAACAGTTTCAATACAGGTTAGTAGGACATTTACAATAATTAATACATTGCATATTGTCTTCATAGTAGTTATTCAGAGGACAAGATATAGACATAATATTTTTCCTAAACAGTATAGTACAAGCTTATTCTCAATGAATTAAGAGAAAGTAGCTGTATATCTACTGTAACATATATATATATATATATATATATATATTTTTTTTTTTTTTTTCTTTCCCTTTTTTCACATCAAAACTGTCCTTTACTTACACTTTGGTGAAGTTAGTGATGCATGACACTAGGTTGCCTAGCAACTGATAGCAACCCTTAACCAGACAGGATGATCATTTCCGGAGGCAGCTCGTTTGCGTTAGGCACTAGGCCAAGCCCCGTCTTTATATATTTGGTCCATTTCCTAGCTTCTTGGCTCCCAACATGTCCTCTTTTTTCATTTTGTGTCATCAGAGATGGGTGTTCCACTGCAGTTAGAGAAGCTGTATTTGGAGAAGTCTCTAAAGGACCTTTATGTACAGCAGTTTAGAAACAGAAAAGCTGCCCCTGATGGAGGGAGAAGATGCAGGCAGGTGGGGAGTCAGCGCAATTTGAAGCTGCTTTGAAAAGGGACATGACAACGTGCCTAGCCATGCCAAGGAGACTGGAGGATCTGTTGGAAGCTCTTGGGTGACCTCAGAACAGAACAGAATTCTGCCAAAAACTCCAATGATCCTCAGAGCAAATTCTCCACCAGAGCCTCCAGATGGGAGCTCCAACACCAGAATTCTAGCTCCAAGAGACCCAGATCAAAGAAACTAGTTGGGCCCATCCAGACTTCTGCCAGACAGATTGAGAGATTCTATGTTTGCTACTCCCTGCCAGTACATTGGCCGCCATTTGATATGGCTGGGCTCCACTTTATACTGTGAGAAGCAGAACTTCAGTGTGTGCTGCTGGAGTTGATTCTGAGGAACAGTTGAAGAAAATCCCATTTCATCCTCCTCCTGTGGGAGACAGGCAGCCCACCTGCCCCTGGAAGCTCTCTGGGGCTTCAAAGTATGCGGGGCTTTCCTGGGTGAGGAGCTGTGTGGATGGAGCAGGATGGGCTTAGCTTCCCAGAAGCAGCCCAGACTTGCATAACCTTAGGTGAGGAGTCCACCACACAATCCAAAAGGATGAAAAACAGCGGCTGCTGCCGACCCCCAGGCCTAACATGTACTGTCAGTTAGCGAGAAAGAAGATGGACACTGTCTCTTCATCTGAAGGGGAGCAGCAGCACACGCCAGATAGATAACTAACAGCAAGGGGGTGTCCCTAGCCACCACTGAGGGGGGGTAGTAACTACAGCGAATTCTTTTGCTACAGAGAGGGAGGGAGGGGATGAGGAAGGGAGCTAGACAGCACAAAATGACAGGACACCAAGGAGATGAAGGGACAAGCCACCCCTGTGGGCAGTGCGAGCTGTGTGGAGTAGGTGACATGTCTCACTAACAGCCTGTCAAGTCCAGCCCTTCGATTGTCACCACGCAGCCTTTGGCTCATTACTGATGCAGCGAAGGTCTGAGCCTGGTGTGGGTGGGTGGGTGAGTGGGGGGCAGCCTATCGCCATCCCTTTCCCCCTGACAGAAAGTCAGGTTTCCACCATGTTCTGGTTCAGAGAATGGCATCAGGTCTCAGGGGAAATCTCACCCTCCAAAATTGTGCAAATAAAACAGAACTCGATGGTCAGACGCCTATAGGAATGCCAGCTTTAAAAACTGATAACATTGCATTCCTTTCTTAAGATTCAGTGTGGGGCACAAATTCCAAGTCGTAATTTTCAATGGCTCTGACCACTTGACCTCATTAGCATGTTTATTTTAAGATATAAAATGGAGATGAAGTGATCCTGAATACCCTGAAGGCCTGCAAGGACATGTGAGGATGCGGCACCACACACAAAAGCACATTTTTTAAATTTTATTTTATGTCTTTTTGAGACAGGGTCTCACTATGCAGTTCAGGTTGCTCTTTAGCTGACTTTTGTAGTGCAGGCTGGTCTGGAACTCGCACGGATCCTCCTGCCTCAGCCTCCCAAGTGCTGGGATTATAGGTGTGCACCGCCACACCTGACTCTGCACATTCTTTATTGCAAAAGTTTGTCCAGATGTTATTTACCACTGTTATCCCCACATGACAATAATCATTCGCAAATGATTCCAGAGGGTCTTTGGAAAATTCACTAGTTTTCTTGTAAGAGAGTTTTTGTCTTCCCAGAATGTGTCCCTGGTGTGTTTTGGACACTCTTTAATTCTGTCTTGTTTTCAGTGCTCTAAGACACCACCCAGGGGCTTTTATTTCAGGTCATCTTCTTTCAGGAATCCAATCTGTCATTTTTGGAACTACTGTCTGTTGGGTGGCAAGTTCAGCGGGCCTAAATGACACCACTGAAACGTGACGTCTCAGTAACTGGACTAGTGATCCAACCTAAGAAGCCAAATGTTTCTATAAACTGCTCCAACTGCAACTTCCGGGCATGCAGGCGGCTGCTGGACCCTCAAGCAACGTCACCTGTGGGCATCCGAGGTGAGGATGAGGGACCTGCTTGCGTCTGACTACTCTGAAGCTGAAAACTGCACATGTTCAACAGAGCAGAACATGGGGAGCAGTGGCACCCACAGAGCCTTCTGCCCATGGGCCTGGGTCCACGGCACTCGGGGGCTGACAGCCGCAGCCCCCTCGAGGCTGAGGAGCTGCAATTCCTCTATGTTTCCCTTAGTCACCCTAATAAACCTATGCACTTAAAAGTGAACAGGCATCTGAGGAAGTCTCCAGGTATTGCATAAATTAAAACTGCTACTTTGAAGCAAACAGATTTACAGCAAAAATAATTAACAGTGGGGGAAAAATGTGGAAGTGGAGAAAGAGGATTTAAAGATCTGACTCAGCCGGGCGTGGTGGCTCACGCCTGTAATCCCAGCACTTGGGAGGCTGAGGCAGGAGGATTGGTGCGAGTTCGAGACCAGCCTGGGCTACAAAAGTGAGCGCAGGACCAGACTCAACTGCATAGCGAGACCCTGTCTCAAAAAGACAAAAAAAAAAAAAAAGATCTGACTCAACTCAACTGCTCCTCCTAGTGTGCCGAGGATGCTCTTACCTTGCTTGTACTTCTAAACTGGCAAGGAAACGTATAGCTCACACTCCGCAGTGTTGCATTTTGTTAGACAAGTGTGTATGTGCCGCTGAGGTGAGTACTATTAGACCAGTTTGGATCAACTCAGAACTGCAGGGTACAGTGGAAAAGAGTATTTCAGATTCTTGAGAAGTCACTGACTTAAAATTTAATAGATACACCAGGTATGATAAAACAGAAACACCATAGTGCACCTCTAGTAAAATGAAAGTTAGGTTATTTCTATAACTAGCAGTTTAAATATGTTATATTTCAAGTATACGTAGCGCAGCTTTTTTGCAAAGCATCTTTGACATGTCTTGAAGGCTAAACAGGAGTCAGATAGAACATTAGAAGGGGAAGTGGCTGAATACAGAGTTAGAAAGCATTTCTAGAGCTTCTAAATTAGGGCCTGTGACTGCCCTTTTTGGGTTTCCAGAAAGACGCCTGCATGGCTGTATTTCTGCATTTACTATGCATTTATGGAAGATCACAATTTATGGAAGTTTTTAGGAGAAGTCCAGTTGCACTGAATAGCAGAAGGATTCTTACAAGCACAGCTAGTGCAGAGGTAGCACCAGGTGGGCCCGCACCCATTCTTAGCCTGAGGATTGGCTTTGCTTCACTGCGCACCCGCTGTTTTCCAGATCTCTCAAATGTGACTTAGTGGTTTATCCTTAGCTCCCATTCCCATACTTGCAAACCTCCCAAAATGTTTAGCTGTTAAAAAGTTCCAAAACAAGCAAATGTGTTCCTGGAATCCTACCCTTGACTTTGCTGGAGAGTATATACTAAGACTTCTTGTCAAGCCAAAATAATAAAAGATCTTTTAAGTGGCTGAAATTCTTGGTTGATTGCACATACATGCCAACATCAGACAACTATAAATAGAGAGATTTGGAAGAAAAATAGGGAGTCTTTATAACTCCAGTGAAACAAAACAGAATGTTTTGAAGGCACTCAGAAAATAGTACAAATTTTCATAAAATTAAGCTTTGTCTCCCCTTAGCCCTAAATCTCTGTCTGCTGGAAGGTTCTTATGTAGCATGCATTTCTAGTGTGAGGGAATAAAAGGGCTTCATCTTCATTATGGACATAAAATCATAACTCTCTATCCTATAATTATGATTTCTACTTTACATTGCATTTTCCAGCTTGGATAGGTATTGGATCTTTGGGATACCCTCCGTCACCACTATGTTTTCCTAGAATACTAAAAAAAGGATAAAATTACACCATGGCTGCTGATACAAATGAATGTAGCAGGGAACAATATGGTGTTATCTGGGGCAGATGCGATCCCTGGACAAACTGGGTTATTTACCATAGCAATTCCAAGAGACTCACAGATTCATTTCTTGAGAAATTCTTACTCTCTTAAATGAGTTAATACTCTCACTAGCTTTAATAGCTGGGTTAATGCATATCTTTAAAGGCACTGATACTTAACTTTCAACAGCAACATACTTTTTGATATTAACCCACCTATCTTATATTAACCCACCTAAATTGAGTTCAAATTAGTTCTTGAAAATTAGTTCTCTTCACTTTGAACCTATTACCATTGTACATGTGAATTTACCAGTTGCTTCAGTTTAGCAGTTGTTTTAGACAAGCAAATTAATTAGCACAATGGAAAAAGCTAACTCCTGTTTAACAGTCTCTCACTGTAGTTTTTTCCACTTTAGGTCAGGCTCCTGAAGGAAGAT
The DNA here is from genome assembly GCA_004027025.1 of Myocastor coypus. Lineage (NCBI taxonomy): Eukaryota > Metazoa > Chordata > Mammalia > Rodentia > Myocastoridae > Myocastor > Myocastor coypus. Next base: position 21,886 of record PVJA010003577.1, on the reverse strand, counting down.
ATGTCAACAGTGGTTACAAGGTCTATCTAGAGAAATAATCCATTAGCTAATAAGTAGCTTTGGATTCCTAGTTCTCTCTAAAATTCACTGAACTTAAAGAGCTACAGACTATAGTTTGGGTAATAGACTTAGCACTTGATATCAGTAGAACAGAAAGGAATAGATGCTTATACATATATACATATATATATACATATATATATATGTGTGTATATATATATATATATATATATAACTTTTTCCTTAATGTATTTGGTATGGGGTCTCTCTGTGTAGCTCAGACTCATAGTGCTCCTCCTGTTTTCAGCCTCCCCAGTGCTGAGATTACAGGTGTGCACCATCATGCCTGGTCTCGGCGGTAGGCTCAGTGCACCTGGGGGTAGGGCTGACATGGCATATGGGATCAGGAACCGAACCCTGGTCTTGGCACTTGCCAAGCAGGTGCTTAAGCCTGCTGAGCTATCTTGCTGGCCCAGAAAGGGATATTTTAATAATACCTTAGTGATGATTTTAAGTAGTGTTTCTGAGACAAACCCCCAAGACAACGAAAAATAAGGTGAATGAGAAATTTTTAAAAAGTTGAAGCTAAAAAAGGTATATTCATAGTTTTAAAATCTTACCTCAAGCTAAACTCTTAATATTTTCCCTAAAATATTTAAACAGTAAGTTAAATGCAGCCCAATTTTTGAAATGAATTTAAATGAATTTTAATTCTAAATTTCTAACTTCCTATTCTTTGCTACAGTACAGCTGTAACTGCCATGCTATATATAATTTTTGTCAGATTGTCCCGATACTTCAAAGATAGGGTTAAAAATACAACTGCTTTATCAAGAGTTGCTTCACAGAGTACTTACTTGGTTGGACAAAGCTTTTGAACAAGTATGAGAGAAATATATCTAATTATGTAATTAAGGTGGTAATTGCTCACTGTGTTACAAGGCATACAAAAGTACAAAAGCATTTAATTAAAATACGCCAGATCAGTGGCCAGAAAAGGTGAAAAGGAGCCACAGATCACTCTTTGCAGAAGGTGGAGACCAGGGGAGACTCCAGAGTTTGACAGTTGGCTATGCAAATGGCAAATGCCAAGGTCTGTGTTAGGCAAAAATGATTCTGGAGTGTTGGGAGCCACAGGAAGCCATGAAATTGATCAAATGTGGATAGGTGGGTCTAGGCCTCAGTGCCTAAAGCAAATAAGCTACCCTAGTGCTGAGAAAAACATCAGGTCTGGTTCAGGCCAGCCATTAGTCACTAAGCAACCTTGTGTCATGTGATACAGACTTTGCAAAAGTATAAATAAAAGATTGTTTTTGTGTGTGTTGAGTTAGTCTTGCCCATCAGGCAGACTGGAGACCACCTAGCCTAGCTTTTCGTCTTCTTATCTATCTTTCTCTGCTGTATCTCCCTGGGGTAGAACTGTTCACTGTAAGACCAATGGATCCCTACACTCGAGTGTTAAGTATAGCTTTGGTACAAGTATATGGCTAGAGTCTTCCAAAAATTTATTTCAACAGCAATATGAACTGCTGCAGAATGTCATGCACTTGCGCCTTTCTGCTGTCTCTACCGGCATCACTGATTAAAGGCATTGTAAATGTGAAAAGGTTCTCTTTAATTTTTATTTTCACCACTGATGGTGTCCAAAATTAAACATGTCATAACAGTAAACTGTGAGATCTTATAAATTCCCTCCAGATGAACTGTTGTTATGACAAAGGGGAGTTTATTTAATCTAAGAAGTTCCAGTTCTCCAGCACGACACTTGCAATGTGACATCTACCACCCAGAGGGAGTAGCTCCGAGCCTCTGCTTTCTGCCTCCTATACTTAGGCTTTGGCAGAAAGCCTCAGATGACTTTCAGAACCCAGATCTTCCAATTTCCTGAAATCCTGAAACCAGCAAATACTTCTTCAACAAGGTCAGATGGGAGAACAGAAACACAAAACCAAAGAAGATATGATGGACTCAGGGTCCTGGTAAGGCGTAGGGGAAAAAGCAAACTGGAAGATTTGAGATGTCAATGTTATCCAACTCACAAAGTTGCCACAAACCTGTGTAGATCAGAATGTCAGTCAGTATGTTATATTTTATAAATGTTCAGCTGATGATGCCTCTTGAAATTTAGTTACAGGAAGATAAGCCACAGAATATTTCAGGATTTACAGCTCTGCTGCAATGGCTCATGGCTCTAGGGACCCAAACCCACACTAAACGTTGGCCTGTGGTGAACATGATAGCCAGCACATAGGGCTTAACAACAGCGCAGTGGCTGAATGACTGGACAGATAATTGGCACAAATAACTGAAAAAAATGCTATGACAAACTTATCAGGTAAGCTTTAAATACTAAAAATGAGAAAAAGAAAACAAGCAAAATAGACTTACTTATTCCATGCTTGTCTAAGGTTTTTAGAGCTGTACAGGGTAAAGCGCTCTGAAATAAAAGAGAAAAATGATAATCTTTGCAGCAAATGTAAGAAAACTCAAATATTAAATAAGACAGTATTCTACTTAATCACAGGGCAGGTTATAAAGAATAACTCGAAGAACATAACATTTTAACAATGAAGCACTATTTTTTGTACATTTATAACCTAGTTTCTTCAGTAATTAATTCTGAGAACAGCCTAGTTTTAAGTGAATTGAAATTAAAATTTCAAATTCAAAATCAATAAGCTTTAAGTAGATTTGGAGAACACTGATATGCTGGTCAAGTATGATCTTGTTTTTGTATGTCTCTGGCTAAATATAGTAATGCTGGCATTTCTTTCTCAGGATATACTTGGTGGTATTCACAGATGCTCAAAGCCAAAAGGTGCTCATGTTCTGTACTGTGTATTAATATTTATCATTGACTAACCTTTACTGTATCTTTTACAATTAAAAAAGCATGTCTGATTCACCAGGTTAAACAATTGGACCAGATGCTATTTTCAACTGTTCCCTGCTTTTCATCCCATTTAGCACAATTTTTGTTGGCTAATTGATAGTTCCCTTTTTACACATTTCCTTACAAATACATATATACAAAAACCCATGTATACAACCATAGGTTATTTCACTTTTTAATAGATAGGGCTTGCTTTCAGTGGTCTAAGCGTCTGCTTGGCAAACACAGAGACCTGGGTTTGATTCCCAGCACCACATGCCAGGCTGGCTCTACCCCAAGTGTGCTAAGCAGGCCACTAAGTCCAGAGAGGGTGTGCGCGCCTACAATCCCAGTGCCGTGGAAGCTGAAAATGGGAGGATCACTATGAGTCTGAGCTGTGGAGTGACACTCTGCACCAAATACATTTTTTAAAAAAATTGATTTTAAGATAAATTGAAGCTTTTGTAGCATGGTAGCCAATAATTGGGATTTTGTCAACCAGACTTGAGTAAGAACTGCCTATCAGACTAGTAAAGCATAGTTCTCTGTCTCTGTGTCTGTCTGTCTGTCTGTCAATAACATCAGGACTGCAAACTGGTAGGTGGGTGGGTCAGCTATGGGTAACATCAATCTATGAGAAAGAATAAAAGAGAAAAATGAAGGAAGCCGCCTTGTTTCAGAAGAGCTCCAGTCTTTGTTTGTCATTGCTTTTGTAATTTTTTTTTTTTTTTTTTTTTGGTGGTGGTACCAGGGATTGAACTCAGGACCTTAAGCTTACCTGCCAGACAAGAACTTATTCCACTGAGCTATCTCCCCACCCCCCTGCAGTTGCTTTTGGGCATCAGATTCCAGTTTCTTCAGCTTCTAATACAGACTTGTGCTGGCAACTCCAGTGAGCTTCCAGCTCTGACCTTGCTCTGGTGCTATATTCCTGATTCCTTTGGTTTCCTGTAGCTTCTACTTTTCTGGGCTGAGCACCAACTGATTCTCCAAGTCCTTAGGGCACAGACAGACTTTCTGGATTCTTCTGCCTCTGACCTGTAGATGGCCACTGTGGCCTCCTCCATGTCTCATCCTGAGAGCTCACCTAATAAATTCCCTTGTAAAATTATACAGGTATTTTCTATTGACTCTGATCCTCTAGAGAACCCCAAATACAAGCATAGAATCATATGTAGTCTTTCAGATCAAGATAATGTATTTAACAATCGTTTTAAGTAGATAACATTCTCTAGGGTAAAAGTGCCATTACTTATTTGATAAACTCTTAAGTAGTTTCCAGTTCCTTTATGGTAAAAGTGTTTCAATAAATATTGTGGCATATCTTTTTCATATAAGGTGCTTTCATTTCTGTCATGTAGATTCCTTAATACAAAGCTGCTTGTCAAAATTTATATGTTTTACATTTTAACAGATGCTGAAGATTTACTTTCCATTTGGCCGCCACAGTGAAAAAGAATAACTCTTCCTGTACATGGCTCCCAGCAGCAGTTATTGTTTTATACTTTGCCAAGTCTGTGTTTGCTAAAGCATTCTCGGGCTTTTTTAAAAAAACTCTCTGGATATTTGGGTTGAAGACAGACTAGAGATGTATATGACAGCAGTCCCAGGAGATCATAAAGGAACTGAAAGAATCCTATGACCTAGTGACATCCCAGCCCTTGTGATTTTGGAACACAATGTCTGAGGTGATGCTGGTGTACACAAAGTCACTGTGCAGGTAGCTGTGTAAAACTGTAGCATACACAACTGTGTAAAGTGCACAACGCTTGCTAATGATGGAGAAAATATTACTGAATTATGAATGAACTGCATGGTACTTGTTAGAGTGTGCTCTTGATGTTGATATACTGAGGAAAAGTAGATGGAAACAGTCCCCAGCAGGGCATTCAGAAGGGCTTCCAGACGCACTACTGTGGTTGCCGGAGACAAATGTGTGTGTGTGTGTGTGTGTGTGTGTGTGTGTGTGTGTGTTGCTGCACCTGAAGATTTTCTGGTGGGATGTGGACACGGAAGACAGGGACAATGACAATCCTAACCCTCTATGTAGGCCTAAAATAATGTATACATTTGTGTCTTAGCATTTAACAAAACGTTTAAAATGGTAAAATAATTAAAAATAGAACAAAGCTTATAGAGTAAGAATATTAAAAAAGGTCTCTGTATATACATTGTGCGTTTTAAGCTATGTGGTATTACAGATGGGTCAGAAGGTTTGCAAAACTTCAGCCAGGCTTGCCTATAATCCCAGCTAAGACAGGAGGACTGTCCTGAATTCAAGGCCAGCCTGCCCTGTGTAGTGAGGCAAGGCTGGTCCGAACTATGTAGTGAGACCCAGTCTCAAAAAATAAAAAAGTTTTACAACATTAAAAAAAAAAAATAGATCAAAAAAATGACAATCAGCCAAGATTAACTCATGGACGCAAGGAAAGTACTGGCTGTGAACTTACATATGGTGCAGGGTCTGCACTTACATATGATGGGGTCTGGGGCTGCATGCAGTGCGTAGCAAGGGCACAGACCTCTGCTCTCTGACCCACCAGCCATGCAGCACCTCCAACCCTGCCAGCCCCATTTGCTAATGCTCCACACAGGGGCACTTTTTCTTTTCTCCCCTTACTGTGTTTTTCTGTGTTTAGATGCACAGATACTTAACCCTGTGTTATAGCTGCCTGCAGCATCCAGTACCCTGCATGTGTCACACGGCCCTGGAGCCATGGCTGTCCACAAGGCCAGGGGTGTGGGCAGCTGTACCAGCCAGGCTCATGTTCAGCACACACTATGTACTCACACAATGACATCACTAGCCATGCCTACCTGTAACACACTGCCATCTTTAAGCAACAGTTGACTCTGTGTGTATATACTTCCATTTAAATATCTGGAATTCAATTTATAATATGGTATGACATAATTCTTGATTTAAGAAGGCCAGAGAGTTATGGCTGAACAATGTAACAATTCAGTCATTTTTTAAGATAATACATTTATCCTATACCATTCTAAAATATATCAGAACTAGATTCTTTTATGCTTACTGCCTCATCTTTAATAAAAAATATCTATTCTTACTAGTGTTGTTTGTTGTGTGCAAATGATCAGGGTCTGTTTTTTTTTTTTTTTTTGTGGGACCAGGGTTCGAACTCACGACCTTGCACTTGCCCAGCAGGCACTTGTGCCTCGGAGCTATCTCCCCAGCCCCAATCAGGGTCTGTTTGAACTTTTTTATTCAACAGTGTCACACATGGTTACCTACCTAATATGCGTTAAGGGTTTTTCTCAGGCTGAGGATACAAGTATGAATGAACCCCAGCGCCTTATCCCACTGGTGAGGTGGAATGGGTATGGCAGATAAGTAAAACACACACACCACCATCACTGCTGCAGGCAACAAGAATGTGAAAGTATTTTAGAAAGCATTAAGAGTACAAGCAAAGTAAAACAAGGAGGTGTTTTCTTGAGGCCAAGACAGAAAGAACACAGCACCCAGGAAAAGGGGTAAGAAGGACAAGGGGCCTTCAAGAACCAGCCCAGGCTTCTTTTAGGTAAGGATTACTCCAAGTCTTTCTCTGTTTGAATAATACATTACAGGAGGCAGGACCAGAATCAGAGAGACCAGCAAATGGTTATCACAACTGCCTATGTGAAAGACTGTGTGACAAGAGGTACATAAGAGAAATGAACGCAGTAAGAAGCTTAGAGTCTGAAAATACTTTGAAGGGAGGGCCTGCAAGATTTCCAGCAGGATCAAGGGTGTGAGAAAAAGGTAGGATGCAAGCATGACTCCAAAGGCACTGGATGATCTTTAATTTGCAAGTTTCAGTGATGTGGAGTTTCACACAGATCTTAAATAGTACTCAGAACAAATTATTTCATGATAATTCAAAATGTATTTTGACTGGAGTTCTCACAGAAGTAGAAAGTTATTTATCAAGAAGAGGTAACTGGGGCCAGTGAGATAGCTCAGTGGACTGGAGAGCTGGCTTAGGCAAGCTTAGGCCACTGCGGGGACTGTGGTTGGGTTAGGATCTCAGCCCCATTCCCAGGGTGGGCTGAGCCAGCCATAACAGAAAGAGAGAGAGAGAGAGAGAGAGAGAGAGAGAGAGAGAGAGAGAGAGAGAGAGAGAGAACTTAAAAAAAAAGAAAAGAAGTGATAACTGACAAAATATTTCACAGCCTGGAGGGACAGGCATTGACCCATGGAAACCAACTAAACATCACAATTGTGTACACTAGCCGAAAATCAGCAGTTACAGATATCCACTGTCCTAAAGCTACTGGCAAACCAATAATTTGTCATCAACAATTGTATGTTTATTTGAGAATGAGGCTTCAATCATTCAAAAGAATATACACTTCCTTAATCTAGTCTCTGCTGGACGGCACATGATACACCTAGTTCAGCTAGTTAGTACACAGAATGGAAGGCTAACGATACATTCTAGGTTGGGGAATGAAATGAGAAGAAAAAGAAAAAAGGGGAAAATTGTTTTTGTGTAAAGTTTTACAAATTATCATCAAAATTCAAAGTACAATATTAAAAAGCAAAATCTATCTTAAAATTAATTACAGCAAATATCCTTATAGAACAAATGTGATTCCCTTAACTTTGTACTTCCCATGAAGCAGTTTTAATAACTTGCTACGATTTAGGGAATGAACAAGAATTCCACGACAGATAAAATTAATAGGATCTTGCATTTACAAGTCAATTATTATACTTAGCAATTAATGGCTGTACCTAAGTATTACTTCTAGGAATTGTCTCTATTTAGAGCTTGGCAGGATATGCTGACGTAGATATACAAAATGTCCCCTTTAGCTGCGCATGAAATAGACAAAATGTGCCATAGGAGAGTTTTTAAAAAATGAGTCAGACTGAAGTCTCATTCTCAGATTTATCTTCTGTCGTTACTCACATAGAACCTTGATTCTCCTGGTAAATACTGCCTGGGCGGCGGCCTGTGTGCAGCTGCGGCTGGTGCCTTCCGGACACCGGGACCACGAAGTGAGTGATTCCTGGTTATAGCTCAGTAGCACAGAGATATTATGTACAGACTTACAGACACAGCGTGGAAAATGCGACAGTGTGGATACAGAAATAGTTCCCAGAGAGATGACAGCCAGAGCCATGAAGCACATCTGTTTCTTTTTCCAACGAAGACACGATAAGCTTGAACAGCTGTAGCTAGCTCGAGGAACAAACTGGACCTCATCGCTGTGTCTGACAGCGTTCAGGTCTTAACTACTGGACTACACGAGTTCAAATGGAGCCATTTTTAACATTGTCTGCAGTGAGTATTGCATTTACAATTAGACTAAAAGATTATACTTAAAAAGTGACTTCCACCATGAATAAAAGCAAAGTTCCATTAGAATGGAAGCACTATAATTACCCATGTAAGGTTTGGGAACAAAATGATGTTTAAATTAGTCTCCTAAATTGGCAACAGATATATTTCATTAAATAGTCAACTGTGTATGACTTTGTTATATTATCTCAGTATTTGCAAAAGAATGTTTTACACTGTTCACCTTCATTTAAGTTTACTTCCACTCGCTATTTTAAGTCAACTTTCTCATTCCAATTATGTTTAAACTAGAAGTGTAGAGTGTTGTTATTTTAAGCACTGGCTAACTCCAGCATCTCTGAGAAGTGTAATTAATTTAAACCTGCAGGCTGATTTTCACCTTCTCCTCTGATGGCAGGGACACTGCAGAGGATGAACGCGACCCAGCTGGAGCCCAGGGAGAAGAGCCTGCAGAGAGGAGATCACTTGCAGTGTGATACGACAAGGAAAGGGACAGAAGGCTGGAAAGGTTTTCCTTCCAAATGAGTGGTGACGCCCTGCAATTCCCTGACACCCACTGCAAAGCAAAGCTACGTGTTGTAAAATCGCCCAGCTTAAATGAGCTAGACTTGATATGGCTTGAGGCATTATAAAGGCAAACTATAACTCACAGGAAGATAAAGCCCAAATTGCATTTTGTTCATCTGGTTACAAGTATGCACTGTCTACTGCAAAACAGTCACTTCAAATATGCTCTTCAGTCTACTCTCACCAATGCCTCGTATCTTCTAAGATACTGCTATGTCTTACCTTCAGTGACACGAAGGCAGATGAGTACAAAGTTAAACCGACTGAGGCATGAAAGCCTCAGGCATGTACAAGTGACTGGAGAGGCTGAGCCAGGGTCTGTAGCTCATCTTTTCTCGTGGGAGCAGGGACACAGGTAGTAACAGGAAGGAGATTATAAAAGGCCAAACTTCAGTAGAGTTTTAAAGACTGGTCTCCATGTTATACACTATAATAAACCCAGGAACTAAGGATTAATTTATAAATCAATATAAAGATGTGCATGTGTGAATGTCATATTCAATTCTGGATTTTAAAAAATGATTAGCTCTCCAAATCATGTATTCAGCTGTTCATAATTTAAGTCTAGGGTTATACTGAGCCAGTAAGAAAATGGTAATGATTTAGGCAAAGAAATGTGCTTATGGTATAGGGCAACCTCCTTGACTGGCAGAGGCGTGGACTGCGGTGCCTTTCTTGGGATTGCTTTGGTGGAGGAAAGAGGTTCTAATCCTTTTAAGGGTGAGCAATGAACATGGTTATAAATTTCTCTGGTTATATTTCAAACAATCATTCCAGTTGTTTGTTGATGTAACAGATAATGTATTCAAATTCTTTTGCATAGAAGGCACAAGTATTCATTCATTTCATAAATATTTATTTTATGTCTGCTGTTTGCCAGGCATTGTGATTAGCGCAGGGCCCAAAACATACAAGTGCAAGCAGCCAATACTAAGTCATGCAAACCAATGTTAATGCATCTCCAATAGAAGACAAGTACACTCATGAAATTCATATAATTTTGTATGTGTATTTTAGTTTCTTATATGTAGTAGGAAAAAATCTAAGCCAGCAGCGAATATTTTTTAATATTTTGGTCAAGATATTTTAAAAACTGGATCTATACTCCTTAGAACAGAAGACAAAATGTATGTATGGTAAAATAAGAGTTTACCTTGAATAGAGAGGGTCGGATAAGTTTCAAACTCTTGAATGTTCTATACATCTGAATTCTGAAGGGCTACAGTGACTGCAACCAGCATTTTAGAAGCATTATGTTACATAATTACAAACTGCAGCTTAAAATATTTGATGTATCCAGACATATAGTGGCCAAGGTTTGACACAGCCCAAGCGTTATTAGCGGAGAGGCTTTGATGCGACCACTGCACTGCACTGCCATGCAGAGGTGCCGCCTTGTAGCACAGTGCAGCCATCGCCAGTCCTGAGAACAGAGATGTGGCATCTGCCCCTGTCTGGGTACAGCAAGTCCTGCTTCAGTACCTGCAGAGGCTCTTTGAAAATGAGGAACTGCTCTCCTATGTTCATTAAGCATTTTTATTTATTGGCACAGATACAAGTATGGGACGAAGCGCTCCAAGCGTCCACACTTTTCTCAAGCTATCTGTTTCTCTAAAGAAGAAAGTTAAAGCCATTTGGCTATAATGTGCTACTGAAAAAAGTAAGAAATTTACAACTTCTGGAAGAGGAAGTAGAAGAAAGAAAACATCTCCAACGAGGGCAAGAGGAGAGCAGCAGAGAGGGGCTCTGGACTTGCCCGAGCATCTGGGAGCTTGGGTAGGGCCAGTGCAGGCAGGTGGTCCAGCTGCTTCAACTTCAAGCGAGTGGAGGGAGGGTAGGGCGGCTGTGGCCTGACAGCACTATGCAGGTCAGTGGCACGGGCTAAATGGGGACTCTGCTCCCTGGCTGTGTTACTAAAGAGAGGGGATACTCAAGCTACTCATGTGACACTTGGCAGATGTTTTCTTTGTCTGAGGTGGCATGCAAATAAGAGCTCACTTTAATACTTACAACAATGCTGAGGGATGGCGAGTCTGATCATTTTTACTTGGTGCATGGAGAAACAGGTACAGAGACGTTGCCCAACTTGCCCATGTTACACAGTCCCCAAGTGGCAGATCTGGGATTTGAACCTACACTGTTTGGACGTGGAAAATATGTTCTCTGGAACATATGTTCTCTGTGTCTGTGGGAGAGGCTTGAAGCTTTTATCTAGAAGCGCAGAGAGCCAGCAATGGGAAGAACTGATCCAAGCTCTTTTAGCCAGTCACAATACAAAAACATGCACACAAACACTTCATGCTTCCAATGCCATTTCTGCCTGCTACCAGCGTACGTTACTCTTCTATGTCTCGGGGAACAAATCTTGTCATGAGGAATGCACGCCACAAGTCTTCCAAGTTCTAATGACTCTGGACTTAATAAGCTTCCCATATCTCAGTTTTCTAAGCATGGGGTAATAGCAACTACTTCCTACTTCTCAGAGTTACTCTGAATATACATTAAGAAGATGTATCCTAAAAGTTAATGATCAATATCTGTCAATCACTATTGCTGCCCTGCAACTGCCATTAACAAGTTTAAAAAACCAACTATCTTGTACAGTTTTATATGCACTGGGAAGACAATATAAAACTGTATAACTGCAGTTGTATAAAGCAGTACTGCCCAGGGAGAGGAAAGATACATACTTAATCCTTCTTAAATTACTTCTTCTGAAGCAAAGCTTAAGTGAATACAAATCTCAAATACATATGGATGCTCTTCTAAATCCTGGTATGTAATTCCATGATTCTCCCAGAGTGTATCAACTGTCTCTCTCCGGCACAGTAGAGAGCATCATTTGAACATACAAAGCTAGCTCCAGCAGCACACGCATCTGCTTACTTATACACAATCGTCTTTCCCATTAGGAACAATTTCTATTAGGGACAAAGGGTTCTTGGACAGTGTCCCATCGAGGGCAGGCGTTGAAGAAAGAAACTTCATCAGTCCTGACAACTCCAGCCACCATTAGTAGTATGTTTACTGATCGGACTTGCATATTTTGGGAATAAAATTTTGCCTTCATGTTAAAGGAAATGTTTTTCTTCATCTATACAGTAACATAATAATTATCACTCCAGAGTCATGTAC
>PVJA010003577.1:0-7500 GCA_004027025.1 Myocastor coypus | reverse complement strand
GGGAAGCAGGGGGCCCCTCCAGTTCTCCTAAGGCAGAACAAGGGGCCACAAAGGGAGAAAGAAACAATTACCAGGAAGCAGAAATGTATGGAAGGTTCAAAAAAGGGATGAAGAAAAGAGATGGATCCAAAGAGGAACCAAAGTCCACAGCAATGTCGCACAGAACTTTCACAGTGAATTTCAGGGCAATAGGTAAAAAACTGGTGGAGCTAACCCAAATAGTTCAACATTTAAACGACAGATTCAAGAAGGACATGGAATCTTTGAAAATGTCATGTAGAAATTGCTAAAATAAAAACATGAATAGAATTCGCACATTGCAGAAATAGCCAGTGTGAATACAGACACACCTGATTTGAGGATAAAAATGGTGAATTATGATAAAGAGCTGAAGGAAGGCAAAAATAGAACAAGAGAAGATCATCCAGCAGCTACTAGATGACGATAAGGAGACCAAACTAAGGCCTGTGGGAGTAAGGGAAAAAGCTAGATGATAGCATGGATGGATACTCTAATATGCTTACAGAAATCATGGGAGAAGTTTCCCTAATATAAAAAAGAGTCCAAATTACAAGAAGAAAAGAAAATAAATAAAAAAGACAGTGTGATGGTGCATGCCTGTACACCCAGCTCTTGAGAGGCTGTAAACAGAAGGATCACTGGCACTTGGATCTGGTAGTGAAACCCTGAACATCCTGTAGACCCTTCCCTATAAAGAAATAAAAAAATAAAATTAAACACAAGTAGTTAACAGTTAGAGAGTATCAATCAATTATGAAGAGAAAAGAAGCTCAGGAAGGCACTTGCTTATTGAATTACCAGACATCTAACAAAACAGCCTAGAATTTAAAAAATAACCAGAAGAACAATACATCACATGTAAAGGTTAATCAATCAGAGGCAAGCAAGACTTCTCAATACAAATTCTAAAGGGCAGAAGAGTTTGAAGTAAAGTATCTTGAGCCCTAAGAGCAAATAACTCCTAACCCAGATTAATTTACTCAGCAAAACTATACTTCAAAATATATGGAGAAATAAGGTACCAGTGCTAAAGCAAAACACTCAAGAATATTCTGGACAGAAACAACAAATCAAACACAACTAAAAACACAGAGGAAACCAGTGAGGTCAATGGATAAACAGCAACAGCAGCACTGAAAAAAATCAGGAAAAGAAAAACAAAGGACAAGCCAGCAGATAAAAGAGACAGTGAAAGTAAATGACCACTGCACCTCAGCAATTTATCTCACTATTAATAGCCTCAACTCTCCAATTAAAAGATACAGACAGAATAAAAGAAATCCAATGATGTGTTGCATTCAAGAAACTAATTCATCCAACAAAGTATTAATAGACTAAAAATTGAAGGCTAGACAACAATAGTGCATGTACTAGGACCCCGAAAACAAGTGGGGATAGCAATTATAATACGAGAATGCTAAATGTCAAGCTAAAACAAATTAGAAGATACAAAGTCAATACATACCCATTGAGAGGAAAATGCAAAAAGAAGAGATAACATTAATAAGCATATATGCACCAAATACTAGAGAAGCTATCTTCATGAAATAAAAAATACTGAAATGAAAAGATCAAATAAATACTAATATAATCATAGCAGGAGATTTTAATGCCTCATTTCTGTAGAGACTGACAACTAACCATACTCTTGAACATATACTCTCAGAGAATAGATATAGAGTATCCTACCCCTCTACAACAAAGTATGAATTCTTTTCAGCAGCACTTCATATTTTTGCCAAAATAGATCACATAGTAGTCCACAAAGCCTGCTTAAGCAAATATAAAAGAATTCAGATTACCCCATGTATATTGTTAGACCACCGTACAATGAAAATTGAAATGGACACAAAAATGACACAGATCCTAAAAATTGTAAAGATACACTCCTAAGCAAACTATGGGTCACAGAAGAAATCAGAGAAGAAAAAAAAAATTCTGGAAGTTAATGACACTGATGGTATAACTCACCAAAACCTCTGGAACACTAGGAAAGCAGTTCTAAAAGGAAAACTAAACCTTATGAGAAATTTTAAGAAATATGTGTGACACGTCAAGCCTCAGACAGAAATTAGGCAGGAAAAAAAATGAGGGCAGAAATCGATGAAACTGAGATGAAAAAATAGTAAAACAAAACAAAAATCCCAGAAATTGTTCTTTGAAAGAATAAAGCAGATAAGCCCCTGGCGAGAATTATCAAAAGAAAACAAGAAAAGACTGATATCAATGCAATTAGAAATGAAAAACGTGAAATTACAACAGACACTGTGGAAATCCAGAAGATAGTAACCAGTTTTAAATTTTATATTTACAAATTAACAAATTTTGAAGAAATAGATAGATTATTAGATACATGCAAACTACCAAAACCAGCCTGAGAAGACATAAATATGTCTAACAACTCAATGACAAGCAATGAAATTGACATAGTGATAGACGATCTACAAAGTGATAAAAGCCCAGGATCCGGCGGAATTAGTGCTAAATACTACAAAACCTGTAAGGATGTTATATCACCAATATTCCTCAAGCTCTTCAAAGAAACTGAAAGCGATGGAGTGGTGGATTAACTGACCAACTCATAATACCCAGCTAAACTGAATCAGCATGGTACAGGTGAGGAAGGCCCACCTGAGGGCTGTTGTCAATGACATAAGGAGAATTGGAGGGGAGCATGATGGTGCTATGGATTCTCCTGAAGAAGTCTGTCATGCTAGTTCGCCTCACATAAACTTGGCTGTTCTCATCATTAGAGGAGCTCATGTCCTCATTGTCACTGGGGATGGCTGCAGGTCTCTTTGGAGAGCTCTGGTCTTTACCTTGAGCATCACTTTCTAGCCCCAGGGAAGATCTCAGCCTGGTGACACCGATGCACAGACTTGCTAACTTCCACCACAGGACAGGCAGAATCAACATTTTCAAAATGGACATGCTTCTAAAACTATAATAGAGATGCACTGCCATCTCAATAAAAATACCAAGAGCATACTTCACAGATCTTTTCCTGAGCTTCTTCTTTTATCATAGTTTATTGATAGTCTCTAACTATCAGTCACTTGTATTTTGAACTCTTCATATGTTAGGGAAATTTCTTCCATGATTCCTGTAAGCACGTGAAAGTATCCATCCACCTTATCATCTACTTGGTAGAATAAGATGGTGGGATGGGACAGGGGAGCCTGGCACTGCCCTTTTCCTCCTCTAGGAATGTTCATTTTCTTCCCTTGGAGGAGAGGGTGTCCAAGTTAGAGATCAGGACTTGCCCAATGCACCACCAAGGGCTATAGGAAGCGCCTGGGAGATTTGCTTCACTGCCTCAGTCTATAATCCTGGAGACCCTGCCTTGTCTCAAGACAGCTCGGAAGCACTTCCCACACTTTCTCCGGTTACAATCACCTGCTATTCCACGTTTACCAGCACCACTGTTAGCGCTCAGGAATCTGGGGTTCTTTGGGCATCCAATTAAGCCTTGTCTGCCTAGTGTGGGGCAGACACAGAAAAAGAATAATAGATGATAGATAGATAGATAGATAGATAGATAGATAGATAGATAGATAGATAGATAGACAGATAGATAGATAGATGCAGAACAGATACATAGATACATAGAGAAGAGAGAAAGAGAGAGAGAGGAGAGGGAGGGAGGGAGGGAGAGAGAGAGAGAGAGAGAGAGAGAGAGAGAGAGAGAGAGAGAGAGAGAGAGGTGGTTTTCCCCGTGTCCACCAGAGGAGTCATATGAAATCTGTTGTACACATTCAATGCAAGTCAGAGTAGCAACTAATTTCGGAACAAAATAAGTGCTCTCCGCCGCCTCTGGTCTCAGGAGTTCACAGCCTGTTAGCTTGCTTTATGCTGTATCACAGTACTTTCTGGAACTTGTGGATGTTGCTGCTGAGGAAGATAAGATCTATTCACATAAAAACAGACCAGTTCCTCTGTGTGTGCCACTCCAGATCTCTCGGCAGGCTAACCTGTAAGTCATGTCACTTGTTCTCTTGTTCTTTCTGCATCTAACTTTATTTGCTTAAAAATCTTTTCAAGTTCTCCTAGAGCAGTGGTTCTCAAACTTTCTAATGCCGTGACTCCACAATACAGTTCCTCAAGCTGCGGTGACCCCAAACCAAAAAACAATTTTGGTGGCTACGTCAAAACTGTATTTTTGCTACAGTTATGATTTGGAGTGTAAATACCTGATATGCATTATGTATTCTCATTGCTACAAATCAAACATAATTTAAACATAGTGATTAATCTCAAAAACAATAATTATATGTTGAGAAATATTTATTACTAATTCCAACAAATAACATTTCACCATGGCATAGCATGGGTTTAAATATGTATTTTCCGATGGCTTTAGGTGATCCCTGTGTCTTGATTGTTTGACCCCTGCCAGGGTCGTGACCTACAGGTTGAGAACTGCTGTCCTAGGGACTTAAAATTTTAGCTCCCAACATGGGATGTGAACCTTCTTCAAATGCCCACACCCAGAACGTTTATAAAGAGTTGTGTTCTTCATTTGGACAACACCAGGCAAGAGCAGATAGAGCGCACCCCCTGGCTGCTGGAAAAGGAGCCCTCTGAAACTGTTACGTCACTGTCATCTTTCAGAACACTGAAGTCATCTAGAATTTTCTGTGAAAGCACAGAGTCTTTGGGGCTGCTGAGGAAGATAAAGGAACTCTGGCACACTATATACTTTCAGAACAAAAATATTAATAATGAAAATAATTTCTCAACTCAGCCATCATTAGCAATTGACAATTTATTTCTGATGATCATAAAAAAGGGGAAGAGGAGGAAAATAATATAGTAGGCTGTTCTAACAAAACTTATTTTTGTTTTTGTTTTTGTTTTGGTGGACCCAAGGTTCAAACTCATGACCTTGCACTTGCCAGGCAGGCACTTGTGCCACAGAGCTATCTCCCTGGCCCCCCACAAAAGTTATTCATAGTGCTCTTCCCTCCTAGGATAATGGACTATTAGATCTTTCATAAAATCCCTTTCACTAATTTTGTGATGGGTTCTCATTTTATAAACCATGTTTTGTAACTTGAAAAAAAATGACACAGCAGAATCATCTAAAAACACTTCATTTTACTGATTTTGCTGAATTTTCTATTCCAATTTTTTCAGCCCTTCTAAACAAGTAACTAGTCCATGTTTCAGATTTTCTTACATTGTAACGAAAGCCAAAGTTTCATGACTGCCATCTACTGGTGAAGAAAACAATGACAATTTGTTTTCTAAATTCCCCACTTCCTCTGATATTTTGCATTAAAACGGACTGCTCTTCAACAGGGCATTCAGAACACTTTATATGTTTAAGCTTAAAGTATATATTTTGAGTTTTGTAAGACAAATCAAAATATGTTTCCTTTTTACAGTGTAATGTGGTTAAAAAAAAACTGACAGATGGATTGTGGTGCTCCAATTTAATTTGTTTTTATAGACATAGATGCTACAGCAAGATGTGTGGCTACTGCAAGCCCGGTCAAGTCCAGCTAAGTCTCCATGGTGAAAATCTTTCTGAAAGGCATCATTAACTCTACACACAAATGAATTGTGAAAACAAAAAGACAACTCCGTGAATGCATAAAACACACTCTGTAGAAAGCAAGCAGAATTTAAGAAGGCGCCCTGCTCCTTGGGAGTTCACGCCTGTAGGCTCACCCTCTGCACACAGCAAGCAGCTGGGATTTGGAATGTGTGACACATACCTGGCTTAAAATGTGGTAAAGAATGCACCCCGGGCCACGTGTCCTCATTTGGTGTTCCCAGAACCTAGTGGAGAGCAGAAAATTGGGGAAACAGACTTAGTATTTCCAGAACACTCAAAATTCTCAAGTGTAGAAACAGTACACTGTGTATTATGAAACTCTGGACCTTTTTTTTTTTTTTTTTTTTTTTTTTCCATTATCATGTGCCAGGGATATTATTTGAGTAAAAACAAACCCTGCTAAGGAGCCACCCAAGATGAATCTCCCTGTTCCAAGGATGCAGCTGAATGTGACAAGCCAAGTTCAATCTGCTGTACTTTATCAAGTGCAGAGCTCAGGAGCAAGCTGATGGGTCACATCACAAGAGGTCATCTCGGGGAGCCTGCATCCCTCATGAGATTCTGTCCCAAGCTCTGTCCCTCCCCTCCAGTCTCTCCTGTCACACCACTTACCAGTTCCAAGAGGACTTGCCCTCCCCCCACAAACCGTGTCCTATCAGGACAGGAGAGCTTTGGATGCTCCGCCCTTTTACTCCACTTAAAATGTTGAATGATATGGTTTAGATTTCTCCTGCCAAAATGCAGTTCTTTCACAACTTTCTCCTTCTTCTGTCCTTAGTTCCATTTTCCTCCATGTGTCTATCATGTGAACATTTGATCAAAGGAAGGGAATTCAAGGGGAATTCCTGCTCCTCAGTAACTGGGCATACTTGTCTGGAATTTTCTGGCCAGGCTATGTGACTCTTATATGCTCTGGCAAATCATAGGTGAATCGCTGGCTGGAAATAGTGACATATAAAGGTTAAAGAGCACTGATATTAAAAATAGACTCGGTTCAAATCCTGACTCCCCAGTCGTTTAGTTATACTACCAGGAGCAAGAAAGAGCCACATGGAGCTTAATTTCCCCCCTGTAAGCTGGAAGGGATGATCCCAACACCCCGCCATCTGTGTGGAGACCACGAAGTGGGCCCTGGGCAAGCATCGGTGGGCACTCAAATCAACAGCAGAAGATGCTCTGGCCAGGTGCACCTGCCAGGTAGAAGAATGTGCACCACTGCCTGTGCCATGGTGGCTCGCATCCGAGGAGGTCAGGGCCAGGCACGATATTTGAACTATGATGGACAAGGAGGGTGAGCCTAGAGGCTTAGCCAGGGCCAGAGGAGGAAGAAGGGAAAACACTAGGGGAGGAATGGGGCACGAACCTCATTTCTGAGAAGTGATGGGCACTGCTAGGCAGTAAGGCATCTGAATCAGCAGGCGGGGCTGTGGTGTGAGGGCACACCTACACAGCGGTGTTTGGCTGACCTGCTGTGCACCACCAACTGAGGTCAGGTCAAGCACATGCATTTGTTTCTCACTGAAACACTGAGAAAGCCCACGAGACAGCACAATGCTTTTTTTTTTTTTTTTTGCTTCCAACTGAGTTAAATCTTTTTATTCTTTTGGTAATCTCTTCCAGGGTTAACTACTTCCATTGTAGGTGATGAGATATGTAAGGCTCCACTTCAAATCTTGGCACTGCTATAAACATAGTCTCTTTCCCTTCTCTGAAACTCAGGATTAAAACTTTGATTCTTGTCTTATATTCCAGTCTCAGAAGTAGTTCCACTGCAGTAGTTATTTGAAGACAGTCTTATGCTTTTTAACAGTGGTCTCTGACCAGGCTCTATCTTCTCCATGAATACTACAATGGACTTAGTTTAGATATGTATTAAACTAAGAGGCATTCTCTCAAGTGAGTTTAAATGCACTTTATTT
>PVJA010003576.1:15791-93773 GCA_004027025.1 Myocastor coypus | reverse complement strand
TAGAATTTTTTATTTTATTTTATTTTTCTTGTTTCAGAACCTTTATTTGTTTATTCACTCATTTTTATGGCCGGCTCAGCCCACCCCAAGGGCAGGGCTGACGTAGCATGTGGTGCCGGGGATCGAACCGCAGTCCCTGAAGCCGCCCAAGCTTTCCCAAGCAGGTGCTTTAGACCACTGAGCCATCCCGCCAGGCCCCTATCTCATGTTTTTTAAGCCACTTTTTTTTTTTGGATAAGTCTTACAATGTGGCCAATAGTTCCTGAGTTGCAGGTTCTGCAGGGTGGTCACCTAACAGCCATTCCCAGCCATCTCCCTTTGTTGCCCAATACTTTCCCAAACTCCTTTGCAACCAGGGAAACCATGTGACCTGGTGCTGACCAATGAAACATCAGAGCACGTTCACCAAAGGGTTTCTGGATAAAAATATATCGTTTCTTAGAAAGGGGACAGGCAGCAGAGCACTGCTTGCTGGGAGGAGGGGCATGCTGGGATTGCATCTTCCCTCTTTCTCCTGCTAAAAAAGGCAGACCCAACATTAACACATGGCTTTGAACAGACACCCGGCAAAATAAATGCCAATGCACTTGAACGATGGGAGGAGCCTCAGAAGCCAGAGAGAGCCTGGTCTTTAGTGCTATCCACAAAGTGAAGAACCAACCTCAGGCCTCCCACCTCTGACTTCTTAAATGTAACCACTCAGTGTCTCAGAAGCTTAGGCTTTTGGTCACTTGCAGTAACAGTGATAGAAATGAGTCTATAACTTCTATGTCAGCAATAGTTATCTACTGGCATCTGTGCTCAAAATCTTTATTGGTAAGGGCTCATGTGATCGCCATCACAAAAATCACAAAATTATGGACTCCATCATCTACACTAAATCAGGCTATAGACAACGGAAAACTATACAGTGTGACCTAAATAATGTAGAAGTTTTGGGGCTGGGGAGATAGCTCTGGGGCACAAGTACCTGCCTGGCAATTGCAAGGTTGTGAGTTCAAACCCCGATCCCGGAAAAAAAAGTTTATATCTCTCCAGCATAAAAGAAATCTGGAAGTAGGGAATCTGGGTTGGGTAGTAATTCTCTGGTTACCTGAAACTTAAGACTCCCTTCTAAATTTCTGCTGTACCTTACTAATATCTTTTATCCTCAAAGTCACTTCGCTGTTCAAGGTAGCTGCTGAGCTCTAGCTATTATCATCTGAGCTCCACACAATAAACAAGGATAAAAAGGGCTTGTCTCCCTCACGGCTTGAAGTAATTGTCCTCAGGGTTTCTACCTGCACATCACTGGCCGCATGTAAAGCTTGACATTTTTCCTTTGCCTCAACACATTGAGGTTCTGTTGCTTAAGAAACAGATTGGATGCTCGCTGGAATGGGACGGTCCAACTCTCCAAAAGCAAGAGGGCATCTGGGGTCAGAAGAGCGGAGATGAGACCAGAAATCAAAACTTTAGAGGTCCATGACCTTGAGCAAGGTGCAAAACCCTGCTGGGCCTCAGCCCCACACTGAGAGCTGAGCCAGGTCCGATGATGTAAGGGATTGTTCAAGGTGTTGCTGCTACCGCTGGGCTCCTGTGTGCTGCACAGAGGGAGGCAGAGGAACGGGAGTGGTGGGGGACAGGAAGACGGCACCTACTGGGACAAAAGGATGGGGAAGGAGGTGCTGTTGTACATGAAGAGCACCCTGAGCGGCCAAGAATCTGCGTCTCTGTGCCACATGCCCTGGCCACACAAAAACCCAGAGTCTGGCAAAGGCCCTTCTGCCTGCTTTAGTCCCCAGGGCCCCAGACAGGCAGGCAAACAAACACTGCCCTGTGGGGGAGGCCCAGGCTCTAGGGGATAGGGGAGGCCTCAGGGAGCAGAAACCAAGCCCTGGGTCCAGCCAGGCCAAAATAACCTGCTGATTGAGTTGATGCACCAATGCGTTGGTCAGGCCAGCGGGGGGTGAAACCAAACCCCCAGCCAGATCTACTATTTAGTAGTTTGTCACCAAGCAAAAATAAAAATGACCCCCCCCCCAGTCCTAACTGTGGTGGTGGCAGGGGTGGGGGGTAGGGGGGTGCTGTTATTCGCTGTCAGCAGGCACTTCAGGTCAGCCCAGGCCAAGTCATTTGTTTTTTATTTGATCTCGGATAGCCATCTGGGCATGGGAACTCCCCATGTCAGGGCAATGTGGTGTCTTCTCTAGGTCGCCAAGCCCTGGGTCCTGCCTGTAGTGTCCTACAGGTCCCTTCCCCTAACTATGGGTGGTAGGAGGATGAGTGGGAGCCCAGGGATGCACTGGAGAAACTGGCTACACTGTTCTTTTTTTTTTAGTCTTTTTGAGACAGGGTCTCGCTATGCAGTTGAGGCTGGCCTTGAGCTCACTTTTGTAGCCCAGGCTGGTCTCGAACTCACACCAATCCTGCTGCCTCAGCCTCCCAAGTGCTGGGACTACAGGCGTGAGCCACCATGCCCGGCAGTGACTACACAGTTCTTGACAAGTATTTGCAGTATACCTACTGTGTGCCTATCAGCCCAGGCAATTTCTGTTCCAGGGCTGTATGCTTGGGGGTCAGCATACCCCCTTTCCTCCATGTCCGGCCCTCCCCAAAGTGAGCTATAGAAAGCCTCCATTTAGAGTTCACAAACTAATTGGTTACAGCTCCCAGAGGCCTGGGGGAGGGGCGGATTGCATCTCCAGCAGTGTAGAGAATTACAAGTCCCGGTCCGCAGTCCCTCAGCTTGGCACAGGTTAAGTGTGTATAAATCAGGCGTCTGCAGCTTTGCTTTCTAGTTCGCCATTCCGTTCACCCATGACTTGAACCAGAATTTTGGAGGGAAGAAAAAAAGTTCTGCTGAAGCAAACACATGTACAGAAAAGAGCACACAGAAGTGCAAAATAGCTCTAGAGAATTTTCCAACAGTGAAGGAATCCAGGTAATTGCATTTTGGGAAGCAAACCTGATGTGGCAGCCCCAGAGGGCCCCTGCCCCATTCCTGCCCTGAGTGCCCCTTTCCAGTACTGTACTCTAATTGTTCCCCTGAGGGTAACTCTACCCGACCTCCTCCTGAACAGTGGATGAGTTTTGCCTGCCTTTGAACTTTGTGTAAATGGAGTCCCACAGGATGTCCTCTTTTGTGTCTGCCATCCGGTCTGAGAGTCACCTCCATCGTCAGAGGGGTTGACATTTATTCTAATGACACTCCATCCACTCCACAGTAGAGGCCATTTCTTGGAGGCCATAAAAGTGTTGCCAACAACAGGAATATTTTCCCCCACAATTAGGTTCCACAGCCTTCTTTCTTAAAATATGTTTTTATCGGGGCAAACTATATATAACATAAATGTGCCATTTTAGCCATGTTCAAGCAGCACAATTATGTCTACACTGTTACACAACTATCATTATTTCCAAAACGTTTTGGTTTTTTTCCGTTTGTTTAAACAGACTCTCACCGTGTTCTATCCAAGCTTGCCTCACACTGCTAGGTACCCCTGGCTGGCCCCAAAGGCCTGATCCTCTTGCCTTCTGAGCGCTGGAATTCAGGCATGTACCACAATTCCTGACTCTAGTTCCAAAACTTTTTCACCACTCCCAAGAGAACTCTGTGCCCATGAAACGACAACCCTCTATTACTCTATGACCTCGGATCTACTTCCTCTGTCTTCCAGCGTTGTGGGGTGCGACGTGTCCTCTGTGACTGGCTGCCCTCACTTAGCATGCTTCAAGGTCCATCCATGTTTTGGGTCAAAACTACATTGCTTTTTACAACCAAAGAACGCTTCAACTCGTACACCACATTCCAAAAGTCCTGAGGGACACCAGGGCTGCTCCCACCTTTTGGCTGTGAAGCCTGGCATCTAGGTATCTGTCTGTGTCACCCACAGTCTCTGCCACATGTCACTTGCTGAGTGGGGCACTTACCCATCTGCCAGCTGAACGAAGCAGAGTCCTCATCCCCAGGGTACCGATGAGGAAACCGAAGTGCTGAGAATCCAAGGAACTTCCCTAAGAATCTTCCTTATCTGAGAGGCTGACGCCTCCCTTTGACCCCAATCTAGTTTTCCATCCGTCACCCACCTGCTCCTGTCTTGCAATTCTGGCCACCAAACAAGTTAGACAATTTTGTTTCACAGCCTAGCTCTTCTTGCTTTGGTTCCTTCTAGAAAACATCTTTTCCTTGGAGCCACAAATGCTGGTGCTGGACTTTCTGTAGGTTGTTTCCTCTCTCCTGACAGCCAGCCGGGGACCAGGGAACAGGAGAGGGTCCTTGCCCTTGGACAGAGCTTACACGTTGTGCTCTTGGTTTCTGTTGTCGTTGAAGCAACAACACCCCTGCCATCCTGACACCGGGTGTCCTGAGTGACCCAGGACGTGCTATTTTATTCAGGGACACAAGTGCTGGCTCAGATGTGTCCCTTTTCTGTGCTAGTGAGTGGCTCCTCCATATCTGCTGGGACAGGGTGCTTTTGCCCTGTCTCTGTTCCTGCTTCGGGGCATCCCTGTCTGCCTCTGGAAGAGCAGACAAGACACAAACTGTGGAAGCGCAATGACGAAGCCCAGTGAGCCAGGTCCCAAGGGCAGCCAGAAGGCTGTGCAGGTTCTGGAGGGAGGATGGGGCGGTGGGGCACTGCGCTCAGGGGATGTCCCCAAGCAACCCCTGCCAAAGGTTCATGCCATTGGCCATGCAAATGTTTCTGGAGTGTCTCCTGTGGGCCAGGCCTCATGCTAGGAGAAGGAGACCCAGAGCGAGGACCAGCACCAGGCCCAGCTACCCAGCGCTGAGGCAGACAGCCCCCCACCCCGCGCACCGGTAGGGGGAGGGCGGAGAATGGGAGGTGAGCCCCGGCTCCGGGTCCAGGGCCCCACCCGACGCTGTCGCCGCGCTGTGCCCGCCGCCCGCCGCCCACCACCCGCCCTGGGCCCACAATACGCCTTTCAGGAGCCTCCACCGCGCCTGGAAACCCCCGCGCGGTCTGTCCCGGGCGGCGGCGTCTGCTTTCCTCGAGGTGAGCGCTCAGTGCCCCGGCGGTGGCCGGTGAGGTGCAGCCCTACGCGCCCACAGGCGCCGCCGCCCGGTGCCGGTGACTCAGCGCCCCAGCACCCCGGGACACTTGGCCCAGCGCAGCCAGCAGTCACATTTACAGCTTTAAGTTAAATCCGTGCCCATAGTTCTAGATGTTGTATAAATGCCCACATTGGTCCCGTCACGTGCTTTTAAAAATTCATTGGCTTTTGTTGCCTTTTCTCTTGACTCCTCCACCGCCAAGTCCAGGTAACCTAAGAGCCTTGAATGAACAGCTCTCTGTAAAGATCATCTCATGTCTCTGGGATCTTGGTAGACCTTGTTCTGTGTTTCTCTCTCTTTCATTAGTATGTCACAGGAACTGATGTGGTTCTGCAGCAATCTTTTCTTTCTCTCTCTCTTTCTTTCTTTTCTTTCTTTCTCTCTTTCTTTCTTCCTTTCTTTCATTTTTTTCTTCTTTAATTTGTATTATCTCCCAGCGGTGATATAGCTCATGCCTTTTAAGTCTTGTACTATGGGAGGCTGAGGCAGGAGTATCGCAAGTACTACTCTTGCCGGACATGATGGCACACGCCTGTAATCCCAGCACTTGGGAGGCTGAGGCAGGAGGATTGGTGTGAGTATGGAATCAGCCTGGGCTACAAAAGTGAGCTCAAGGCAGCCTGAACTGCATAGCGAGACTCTGTCTCAAAAGGACCAAAACAAAACAAGTACTACTCTTGCCTCAGCAGCTTCAAAATGTAAAATAAATAGATAAATAAAGGACTGGGTTGAAAAAAAAAAAAAACAGAAAGGACTGGGTTGTAGCTCAGCATGAAGGTTCTGGGCTTAACTTCGGTGCTGGGGGGGGACTATTATTTACTTATAATACTGTTCAGTCATTTTAAGTGTCTGGTTTAATTAATTCTGATAATAGCGTACATTGGTGGAATCAGCACCACAAATGACATCTCTCCGTGGCAAAAGCCCTTCTGATCTTGGTGGTGCACGGGCTCCCCAGCCCCAGCCAGGGGACACTCCTCCTCTGCGCAAAACCTTGGTGCTGGCTGCCTGCGTTCTGTGTTACGGATCCACCTGCCCCTGAGACAGATGTCCACTGTTTCCAGGTTGGAGCTATGAGCAACAGCGTAGTAAACATGTTTGTCACACATTGGCGGGTTATTCACAAGTTGGATTGCTGGGCCATCCTGCTCCTGGGTTTGATTTTAGAAACCTTGCAGGTTATGCAGAAGGCAGAACGCACCCCGTCCCATCCCTGCCAACGATGAATGAGGCTGCCCTTTCCCCCATACCCCAGCAGCCCTGCAGGCGCAGCCCCTGGTGATTTCTACCATCTGCTGAAGCCCCCCTCTCAGGTATCTCCCTGTGGCTTTAATCTGCACTTCCCTGACCCCTGAGTGAACCTGAGCATATTTTCATCTGCTCGGTGGCCACTGGGCTCTGCTGTTCCAGGAACTGAGTCCTCCTGGTACGTGTTTATGTGCTTGAAGCATAGAAATTCCTGTGCACCCAGAATGCCGGGTGAAGGAGGTGCTTTGGAGTTAATGGAACAGTCTGGTTAATGGAGAGGTCCCTCATTTGTCATGCTCAATTACGAGCTTTCTAAGACGAGGCCTTCAGCAGATCTATGTAGTGAAGGAACTGAACAAATATGAGAGGCATGTGGAGAATGAGAGCGAGCGGCTTTGGGGTCACTTAAGAGCTGCGTGCTAGGGGGTGAATCACCTAACCCTTAAGATTTCCTCTGTTCATCGGTGACACACGGACAGCAGTGGTTGGGCAGCTTACCTCATCACGGCTGTGGAAAAGCTTGGCAGCAATTCATGCAAAGAACTTGGGACACGGTAGGCGATCACTGTATGGTTCCAGGAAGCACGGTTTGCTCTTTCCTCCACGGTTGGCAGGGCTTTCAGTGGCCGAGGTGTAAGCCTGAAAGTCACTCTATGTTGCCCATCTGAATGAAACTTGAATTAGTTGTTTTCTGTGTGCCAGTGGTCAAGCTGGCAGAACTCAGAATTCCACCATCTCAGCTCTATTCATATATATATATATATATTTTATGACTGGCTCAGCCTGCCCTGGGGGTGGGGCTGGCACAGTATGTGGTGTCAGGGATAGAACTGTGGTCCCTGCAGCTGCCTAAGCTTTCCTAAGTGGGCACTTTAGACTGCTGAACCATCTCACCGGCCCCTCTATTCACATGTTGGACCAAAGAATTTACTGTGGCGAGGGACTGCCTTGGGTTTTGTAGGACGTTTGGAATCATCCTAGATCTCTACCTACTAATAGCAGACAACTGGACAGATAGACAGATAGAAAGACATACACACATACCTCAGTCATAATGACCACAGATGTTCCCACACCTGGATACACGTCCGTTGTGGAGCTAAGGTATCCCTCATTGAAAACCAATACTATGCTCCTGCAGGAAGACGTTTCCTAGGTTTACCTAGGACAGAGCCTCTCCTCCCTCTCGCAACCCCTATTCCTCAATAGGTAAGATTCCCAGTAGAGTCTACAGGACAGCCAGGTCCGAGCAGGGCCCAGGAGGAGGGGATAGCAGAGAGGGGATGACTTTCTTGACGTCAGGACCCAGCCCACCCCATAGTGCTCTCAGGAGGTCCCCTTAGGTGGGAGCTGGGTGTCTGCCCTCAGAGGTCGGATAGCCTGTGGCTGGCTGAGGGAGCCTTGGGGAGGATCACGGTCTGCAGCCTTCTTCTTTCCAAAGGGTCTTCCCCTTCCTTCTGAAGTGTGGTCACAGGTTCTCACCAGGCCCGTGGTTCTGCCTCTCAACCTCTTTGTGCTGGTCAGGGAGCACATGGGGCTCGCTCCCTCCAAACATGCGCTTCCCGTCCTGCATGCTCAGGGCAAGCTCTTCTTGCTCCCACCCGACACAGCTCCTTACCTTTCCTTCCAGTGCCACTGGACAAAGACTAACCGAGCCTGCTGGTTGCTTCCTCCCCAGGGTCTGTCCTTCCCGTCTTCCTAACAGAGCCCTGGACAACATGCTCAGCTAAAACCCCTACATTTCCCAGACCCCCTAGCCATGTGAAGCCCTGTGACTGAATTTTGGTTAATGAGACACAAGCAGGAGGGTGGCAGGGGATTTCTGGGAGGATTTCTTAAAAGGGTGGGAATCCTATGCCCTTTTGGTCCTTCGCTCATTTTTCTCCCTGACTTCCTGGAATTCCGATGTAATGAGTGGAATTCCCGTAGCTATTTTCATCCAGGAGGAGGATGTAAAGATGGTAGGGTGTGGGGCCCGGCGGGATGGCTCAGTGGTCTAAAGCGCCTGCTTGGGAAAGCTTGGGCGGCTTCAGGGACCTCGGTTCGATCCCCGGCACCACAGGCTGCGCCAGCCCTGCCCTTGGGACAGGCTGAGCTGGCCATAAAAATGAGTGAATAAACAAATAAAGGTTCTGAAACAAGAAACAAATAAATAAATAAAATAAAATAAAAAATTCTAAAAAAAAAAAAGATGGTAGGGTGACAAAGACAGAGGTATCCCAAGGGCAGTAGATCTGCTAAGCTAACCCCAGAACTACAGGCTTACATGACTGCTTAGTTGTACACAGACTTAAACCCTGACTGCACCTTGTTATTAGCAGACATGATTCCTGAGGCAACCTGCCTGCTGCTCCATTCCAAACCCACACTTTGGCCTTCGTTGTTCACCAGTTCTTCTTTTCAAGCTGAATACTTTGAAGTCATCCCTGATGGTCACTCACTATTTCTTCAGCCAGCCCCCCACCATGCCCTGTCCGTTTTCTGACACCTACCTTTGTGCCTACCTGCCCTGTCCTCTATCTCATTCTCCACCTGGTACCATAAGTGGAGGCTGGGAAGGGTGGACAGGGTTCAGACTCATAGAATTATTGTCACCCAGCTCAGTAAGAGACATCACTAACAGGCAGGCCTGGGGGAAGTCACTCTATCAGTTAGGACTGTTATTTACTCCAATACATAGTAAGCAGTCAAAAATAGATCTGGGTAAGGGTAATTAAAGAGAAAATGAGACAAGGATAAATGCCATAGGACTGACTGGCTACAATTTTGTATATGCTTAGATTTCTAAATTTCTATGTAAAAAAGTGTAACAGTTTTTTAAAATCACATTCTATAGGGATTTATTAGAATATCAATGATTGACGAAAAATACCGGTTCCATGTTAAGTCTAAGGTATTTAATATTTAGAAAGACAGTGATGATAAGCTCAAGTACCTATGTTATAGAGTAATAGTATCACTAAGCTTCTCTTTTGGATGGTTAAGAACCTAAGTTTGCAGACCAAAATTTAGAGAAAAAGAAGGACTACAAGATTAGCCAATATTTTGGCCCTAGCCCTTCAAGGCCAGTGAAGAATCAGGACATAAGAGAACCTGTACTGTAACATCCTATAACTCAGTGATGTCTCAAATTTTCTGTTCAAGGAGATTATGGGGCCACAGAGGAAAGGGATCAATGATGTATAGTGTGCCTAAGGAGAGTCACCTAGAGTGAAAACATTCTCACAGGCTTTCACAGAGAGCAAAGTGGTCAGGCAATGGCTGTGACTCATCCAGACATCTGACACTGACAACAGGTCTACAAAATGCTATACGTAGTTTCAAGGTAAAGCCTGAGGGGATTTGACTGACCTTGTCAGATACAAAAATTACATGTTCTGTTATATAGGTCTTGCTTTAACTTGGACTTAACTACCCAGCAGAAAAGTTTAACCATGAGGCATAGAAAGTAAAGCCAGATTAGTATGCTGAGCTGTAAAAGGCTCAAGTCTACAGTTTCCAATATTGCCAGTTCTGCCAATGGCCCGCTACTATTATGGAATATTGCTCTATCTATATAACCACTTTGTCTTAGTTCAATAAGAAGAAATATTTGTACCATAGAAAAGCTATCATGTCTGCATCTTCTACTCTGAACAACTATTATGAAGACAGCAATATGCATTGTATCAATTATTGTGGCTGTCCTACTAACGTGTTTTGAGACTATCTCAATATTATTTCTTATTAAAAGTAATAAAAATAAAAAACACTTAAGATTTCTTGAAAGCATGTGGTAATATTCAGTCATACGTCCCACCTTGCATAATTATATCTGTTAATCTGGGCAGCAGATTTGATGATAAAAATAGATAATATATTAATCATTGTTAATCAGCTAATCTTGTTTTGAAAATCTGTGATGTATATATTGTTGTATTACTCTGTTTCTGTATATTTTTTTTGCGTGCTTTTGTTTTTACTCTTCAAAAGAAAGCTATAGGAAAAAAAAAAGACAACAAAGCAGATCTGGAGGTATCAGTTAGCTGAGGAGCTATGCATCCACACACCTGCCCAGGTCAGACCTCTGTTTTCATCGTCCACACAGGTCCATATCACCTTTCATTACAGAAACACTAGGTTACAAAGGAAACCCTAAAGAGTTTGCTGTTGACTTGAGCTGTGTCATTTGTAAGAAGAACAAAATATACCTGCGGTCAGCTCATATCCCAGGCCTGCTACTAGAAATAAAATGACCTCTTGTTTGAAGCGCACAAGAACACTGAAGAAAGGGGAGGGGGCACAGCGGCAGGAAAAAATCCCTGAGATCTTACACAAACTGGGCAAAAGGAATCACAGGCTGGGCAGGAATTAATAGCCCCACCGAGGCTCCAGAGCTCCGGAGATGGAGCTATTTAAATCCAAGAAAGGTCATTTCCACCCGCAGAGGCTGCCCTGGCTGCATCATCTGGACCATCTTCAGCCCGGTGTTCTGGCAGCCTCCCTGGCCTGACCTCCCTGTGGCGGAACCACGGGGCTCAGGGCCAACCTGACGTCATGCTCTTGGGAGGCAGGCTGACCTCGGCCTCCGAGGTTCCTCTGCTTTCTCTTCTCTGCTCAGGCCCCAGGAGAGGCTGAGTGGACACTCAAGACCCCGCCCATCCCTCTGCACAGGGTGCCGAGCTCCAACTACTACTGCCCCAATAGAGAGCCCACACATCTAGCAGGGTGGGCTGAGGGCAGGCTGGGGGGACATGGGCTCTGGAGAGAGACAGGGACCCTTGTCCCACCAGAATCACATCTGTCCTGCCGTATGACCTTGTTACTGGGTACAGGGTCCTGTGGTGTGGGAGCATTCTTTCCAGGTTCTTGGTGTCCTGAATAAAGAGCTAGATGAGACACACAGAAAAGGCTGTGAAAGGGTACCTTTACTGCAGGTAGAGAGGCAGTGCTCTCTGCAAGGCAAGGATGGGCCGGGCAGCAGACTTAGTGTGGCCTGGAGGATCAGGGAAAGGGTCTTTGTACCCAAAACTCCTGGCTGGCTTCCCACCAGATGTAAACAAAGGACTGAAGATAATATTTTTCTCATTGTTCCTGCAAACAGCACCGGGTACAGATGAGGAACTAATCATTTTCCGATGGTTTCATGCACAGCGCTTAGGAGCTGTGGTGTCATTTGGGGTCCTGTGTGTTGAATGTATCTATTGGGTTTTTATGACCTTTGGCACATTCGGGCAAGGGCTTTAGTTTGGTCCAGTTTGCCCCAGCCCTGATCCACCGCCACCTCAGGCCTTTTGCTCACCCCTCCCCCCATTTCCTTAACTGGCGAATGGGGTTGTCTTCTCCTGGCCTTGTATCTGGGGGACACCACAGGAGATCAGAAAAGGGGAAGTCTTTTGAACCTTTAGGAAGAAACACACCTCAGAAATCCAGGTATTACCTGCAACTCCTTCTCCTCCCCCTCCTCCTCCTCCTCGTCCTCAGCCCTCCGGGCAAGGTAATCCAGAAGCACTTCCCCGGGATGGGCAGAAGACAGGAAACTGGTGTTTGAAGTGGCATTGGGTTCCAGACTGTGACACAGATGTGCACGTCTTGCTGCTGAGAGCCCGACTACGCATGCTTGCCTGGCACCCAAATCTCTTCACATCCTGTCTGCTCTGATCTTCCACATCTGCTCTGGCTGGGGTTTCTGCCACTGGGGGGGGAGGGGGGGGACTGGGAGACTTGAAAGCCCAAGGAGAGTGCCAAGACCAGGTCTGCCCTGCAGGTGTCGGAAGCCTAGGGATTATTCGCAGAAACTGAGACCTGGCCCGGAGAAAGCACAGTGGTGCTAAATGAGTTTCTAAGGAAGGGGTGACGAAATGCCTGGGGTGCCAGCCTGAAGTCCCCTGAATTCACTGTTCGACTTACCCACTGCTACCAGGCAAGGGGTGGAAAGAAGCTAAGAACTCTCTTGTTGTTCTTAAGGAAACAACGGTAGAAAGGAAGTCCTGCAGGTTCTCCCGTCCTCCTTAGCCTTTCCTCTTGTCACGTTCCAGAACTCGCCAGGGAGGCGTATGTGTTCAAGGGCCGGCATGTGGGGGTACTGCGGGCAGTAAAAGAATCTATCAATAGAAAAGAAAGATAGAGAATTTAAGAGTTAACTGATAGAGTGCTAGAGAGTAATGGGTGAGTCCAAGAGCAGACCCTAGCACCTGGGCGAAAGGCTTCAGTTTTTATGTTTGATTGTAATGTGACGAGGGGGCCTGGAAAGGTCACCCCAGGAATGTTTTCATCTGGTCACGGCCGTTCTGTTGTTCATCCATCTCAATTCTAAGGACAGCCAGGTGTTGTTTTGAAGACTGGCACAATGTTTTTGGTCGACAGGGTCCAGTGCCCTCGGTGTTACTAAGAACAGCCCTTCTGGGTAAAATTAATTGACAAATGTGTAAAGATTGACTAATGTTAGTGGCTCAGGGGAGGAGAACAAAATATGCTTGTGCTTGAAAGAGACTTTTGGCGTTATACGGTTAAAGGGAAGACTGGCGTTTTGTAAGACGCTATGTAGCTACTGGTGGAGGATACAGAGCCCACAAGGTGGAAAGTTAATGCAATACTTCAGGCTCCTCATTCAGCTGCAGTGTAGTGTACGTACTTTCCTAGTCTGATGTTTAAAGTTAAGGTAGTCTAGATACAAGAAAAGGTGTGTATGATCAGAAGAATCTAGAACATGCTACAAAGACAAACAGCCCCAGTGTCTCAGGGGCTTAATGCATTTCTGCTCCTTCTTTTTACTGCTTTTCTTTTCTTTTTCTGAGACAAGGTCTTACTATGTAGCCCAGGGTGGTCTTGAACTCGCTGTGTAACCTAGGCTGTGCTTGAACTTGCAGCCATCTTCCTGCCTCAGCCTCTTGAGTGCTGGGATGACAGGTATATGCCACCACACCCAGTTTCCTTACTGCTCTGGCTTCTGCCACATCAGTGGTTCTCAACCTTTCTAATGCCGTGACACCGCAATACAGTTCCTCATGTTACAGTGACCCCAAACCAAAAAATAATTTTGGTGGCTACTTCAAAACTATAATTTTGCTACAGTTATGATTTGGAATGGCTTTAGGCAACCCCTGTGTTTTGGTTGTTCGACCCTGCCAGGGTCGCTACCCACAGGTTGAGAACCGCTGTATTACATGGTCCTCCATAGATAAGCAGGGCTCTGTCCATTCCCACAAGAGTAGTCAAGAGCAAAGGAGAGGTGTGGAGGGTCTCAAAAACACAACTCAATCCCAGCGCTTGGGAGGCTGAGGCAGGGGGATTGCTGTGAGTTTGAAGCCAGCCTGGGCTACAAAGTGAGTTCAAGGCCAGCCTGAACTGCATAGTGAAACCCTGTCTCAAAAAATCAACCTTCCCCCTCCCCACCCAATTCATTAACCTAAACTAGCCACAGAATGACATCATGAGCGCCAAGTACTCCCGCCTGGGAAATGACGCTGTGCCCTGAGTAGCCCTGAATTAGTCACACCTCTCTGCTTCTCCTGCTGAGGTGAGCATTCCCCTGAAGCTTGCCTTATCCCCTCCTAAGACGCTCCACAGTTTACCACTGATTTCTCTGTATTTATGAGGGACTATGGTATTGTGTGAATTTAAAGGCCACATAAAGCGGTGTCGCACTGCATGGACTCACCTGCAAGTTTGTGTTTTTGTCTAGCGTGTGTTTCCTGAGAGCTGTGCAAGCCAATAAGTGTGACCAACTCAGTACTACCAGCAGGGAGGGTCACACAGGTGGCTTCCAGCACTTTGCGATTCCATGTAACACTAGCATAAATACTGGTGTGTCTTTTGCTGTTGTCGTTGTTTTGTCTTTGTGAGACAGGGTCTCGCTATGCAGTTCAGGCTGGCCTTGAGCTCACTTTTATAGCCCAGGCTGGTGTCGAATTCCTGCCGATCCTCCTGCCTCAGCCTCCCGAGTGCTGGCATGACAAGCATGAGCCACCATGCCCCGCACTGGTGTGTCTTATTGTGCATCAGTGAGAGACAAAGACCCAGGAGAGGGATAGAGGCCCAGTACCTGGCTGGAAAGTGCAGGGCCCTGGCTTCCACCCCCACCGTCACAAACAACAATTTAGGGGGGTTTGGCTGTATGAAATGATGCTGCGTCCCCTGCGTGTAAGCCTTTTCAGTCATTCTGCATCCTCATCTGACTTGGTTCTGAGTGGGATATCTCCCCCACGATCAACCAAAAAAATTGAGGCAGACAATTCTATCCATAAATATGTACCAGTTGCTGTCTATGATCATGAAGTGGGAATGAACTCAGTCCCTCAGTGAGCTTGAAGTCTGACAGAAAACAAACACACAAGATATCAGACACATTTACTCAGGAGCCACCAGGATTGAGCAGGAAACATAAAGAGGCAAATAAAAATCACCCCACTATGAACAGGGAATCACTACCTGCTCATAAGCTTAGGCCCCTAGAAGCCAGGTGTAGGACAGAAGGGCAAGACCGAGCAATAAGATCCTAATAACGCCCCCTCTTCCCCGCCATAGTTCAGGCAGTGTGATTAGAACCCAGGCTGATGGCTGGCAGCCCCTCAGGCAGGGCCCACTACCATGCAGATTCTGAAACAGGGCAGCCAGGAGGCTCAGCATAGCAGCTGGTACAACAGGGCAGGATGCCTGTGTAGAGGAGAAACACAATCACATCACGCTGGTAATAGCAATAATGGAATCCTAGCAGCCCTGCAGCCAGGCAGGGGAGGAATGCAGGGGTTTTCTTGGGACTTGGGCCTGAGACATTGGGTCAGAGGAACAGGCTGAAGGCCAGGCCAGGAAATGGCAAGTTCTGTCCTAATGTCACATGGGAGAAGCCACATGAAGTTATAGTTGGGTATGCAAGCTAAGGTGGCCCTTGGCTGTAGCTTTGAATATAGCTTAACTCAGTAAATAAATCCACAGTAGCACCAGAAGATATGATTTTATATTCTATAAGGAATGTGAATTTTTTTTCAGAAACCCATTTTATCAAAGTATAATTCATATACAATGAAATATAACTATTTCAAGAAACAGGTTTGATGAATTTCAATAAATACACACATTTGTGTAAGCCACCATCAACAAGCTAGGGAATACTTTTCTGATCCCTGAAATGGACAGGACATCAACAGGAATACTTTTTTAGGACTCTTTGAGGATGCCTCCAGGAGACCCTCATTGCTCTAAGTAGGGAAGAAAGACAGTCAGCTACACGAGGTAGCAGAATATAAGTGGGAACCACTGACACAGATCAGAGGGCTGTGGGCTGAAGCAGACAATCTCTTGAAAAATGTTGTACCTAGTCCTAACGTAAATGTCCTCGGAGCTAGAGGCCTTCCATCACCCATGGAGGCTGGACAGAGGAGGGCCAAGCACCACAAGACTTGCTTGTCTCAAAATACCTCACCGGCCTGAAATGCCACCGTGAGTCACCCTTTTGGTTTAAAACATTTGGTGTTCCCTCTGGAATAGCCATGTTAAAATGCATACAGATGACTAAGAAGCAACCTTTGAGGTGTGCGGAGAACGCGTCCTCCGCTGACATATGCTTGTTGAATTGGTTAGCAGATGGTGCCACTGTAGGACTGGGAGGCTGCTCCCACACAAACCAGAAGCTCACAAAGCAGTTACCAGTGCTACGCTGTCTCCTTTTTTCTATCATTAACCCAGTGATAAAATGGTTTCCTTCCTTTACGGCATTCTAAAGCCGCATGGAATGGTTGTAGCATCCGTTTTATCCAGAGAAAGAGGACATTTTGAGCTGGGCGTAGTGGCACACTCCTGTAGTCCCAGCATTTGGGAGGCTGAGGCAGGAGGAACAGTGCAAGTTCAAGACCAGCCTGGTCTACAAAAGTGAGCTCAAGGCCAGCCAGAACTGCACAGCGAGACCCTGTCTCAAAAAGACAAAAAACAAAAAAAAAAAAAAAAGGGAGGACATTTTGTCAGCAGTTTAGGCCAAGGCCCAGCGTGGGGGATAGGAGAGAAATCCTCAAGGTCTATAGTCACCAGAGGGGTGTGGACACTCAAGTTAGAACTATCAGTGTTTGTCTTGCAAAGGAAAAGACTGCAGAGGCTTGAGGTGGCTGCCCTTAAGTATCTAAGGGTATTTGTGAGCCAAGAAGATTGGAATAGCCTTATGTGACCTGACCGGGAATAGAGAGGAGAAAACACAACCGTAGCAGGTTGTAGCTCAACATGAGGAACAATGTTCTCATCGTCTGACCTATCAGGAGAGGGCATAGTAAGATCCTAGTCTCTAAGGGTCTGTAAATCGAAGCCAACAGTCCTTACTGGGAACTCAGTCTCTTAGATCCTTTCCACCCCTGAGATTTTCTAATATGTTGAGAATTTCATGGCTAGCCCTGAGATAAGACCCAAGCCAACAACTATTATTGAACAATTTCTTTGGACAGGGCATGATAGGAGAATTAAAAAAGAATAGAAGCCAAAGCCTCTGGCTTCCATCAAGTCAGACAGAAAGAGTGCCAGGCTGCATCCAAAATCACAGAAGGGAAAAGACCTACAAGTTTTTAGAGCTCAGGGACCAGGGACATAGCTCAGCAGCAGAAGTGCCTACCTGGCAAGCACAAGGCCCTGAGTTCAATCCCCGGTACCAAATAAATAAATAATACATAGTTTTTAGAGCTCAGAAACAAGGGCTCCAGCCACAGTTTTGGAGAGGTTCACGGGATGCCAAGAAGGAGGGGGAATGAAAACCAGGCCAAGACATGCATCAAAATTCAGTCTGGAGGCTGGGGACATAGCTTAGGGGCACTGCACCTGCCTGAAAAGCTCAAGGTCCTAATGTTGATTCCCCATTCTAAAAAAAAAAAAATCAGTCTAGCAAAAAGAAAGAGGAGGATGCTCCAGGGGGAGTGCTTGCTTGCTCTGAGGAGGTGAGGCATGGGCAAAGGCCAGAGGCAGGAAGTGACGTGGAGCCCAAGAGGCCAGAGGGGTGGGCTATGAAGGACAAAAGAGAATTAAAAAGAAGAGCTGAGGAGACTGAGCCAGGAGACTGAGATGACACAGGCACCGGGAAGGACAGAAGAATGCAAATCCCAGAGAAAAGTCAAGGCCCAGAGCTTGGGTCCCAGGTGGCCTCTCAGTGTGAAGGAGACACTGGGGGTGGGGGTGGGGGTTTCTCCCCCACCCCTAACACACTGCAAATCACCAGGCATGGGGCCTGGAGGACACCTCGCACCCCTTCCCTCCACCCTCCATGGCCTCTGTCCCCCTCAGGGCAGTACGCACTGGAGAAAGACGGGAAAACCCACAAGAATCTCCCAAATAAGACAAATATGTGGTGTAGACAAAAGCCGTGCTGGGTGGGATGAGGTTTTGGTTGCTCCCCAATGGGGCAGACCGTCAAAAGCGGCTTGTGGCCGCATAAAAATGCGTCATCCCCAGCTCTCCAGGGGGTGGGGGGGGCTGTTTGTCCCAGCGACCCCCAAAAGGAGCCTGAGCTGGAGGTTCCCAGGGTAAGGGAACCGGGGTCTGTCACTGGCCTCCAGGTCACCCTCACACACACCCTGCCCACTCCCCAGCAAGGCATGCAGGCTTCTTGGAACCTGGATGCCCTCACTGGGGTGTGCAGGGGCCCTTGTGAGCTGTCCCCTTGTCACTGTTGCTGGGCCTCCCTGGGATGGGTAGGAGGGGGGACTCGGGCAGCCCTTTGAGTCTCACAGAAGGGGGGGGTCCAGTGGTGTCCCCAGTGGGGACTCACACGCCCTTGGAAGTGCCTCAAGGGGGCCCAGGGTAGTAGGGCAGAATGGCTGGAGGTGGGGGGAGGCACTCCTCCGCCCTCCTCTGTCCAGTAGCCCCCTACTCCCACACCCCTCCAGGCTCCCAGGCCCCTGGGGTTCACGTTCCATTTCTGCTCCAGTTCCATGCCTGTTAATAGCCATTGTTCAGGGGAGAAAGACAAAAATGTTTTTAGTTTAAGGCATTGTTTTGGACTTTCTCTCCATGGGCCAAGGGCTGGGAAGGGAGGCCTCCCTCGCTCTGCAGGGCGGTCCCAGGCAAGGAGAGGTTGCAGTTGGCCCTGATAAGAGGACGAGTGGCCTCGGCTGTCTGTCGTCTGTCTGGGCTGGATATACACAGAGGTATCCTCACCCCATCCTTGCCCAGAGGCGGGCACTGCAAAAGGACAGCGCCCACTACACAGCAGAGCCCGGTCTGCCTCCTGGCTCTTTCTGCCAACCCTGCAGCAAAGTTAGCCCCAGGATCCTTTCCACCAAGGCTTGCGTTGTGGAGGAGTGAATGACCTTCTCTCTCTCTGGTCTCAGTCTCAGCTGTAAAATAAGAGGATTCCCAAACAACTGTAGTCTGAATGTCCCCTCCCAAGGTCACTGAAATCTAATTGCCATCATAACAGCATTAAGAGCTGGGACACTGAAGGGATATTTGGTCTTGAGGATGCCACTTTCGTGGATCGACCCACGCCTTGGTTGCAGGCGTGGGCTCCGGAGACAGAGAAGAGTGCGGCCCATTGCTCTTTTCCCCCTCCTCCCCAACACGTGACGCCTTGGCTTCACTAGAGGCACTAAGAAGCCCTTGCTAGGGATGGTCACCAGCGCTTGGACTTCCGAGCTCCAGAGCTGCGAGAAATCAATGCCTGTTCTCTGGTCCTCAGAAAATGTTTCCCAGCCCCACCGCCATGACCCTGCTTGGAGCAGGCTCTTGGGAGTCAACAGCTCAGCCACACCAACAGTGTCTTCTAACACCCGGACTCTGGCGGTCAGAGCTGGCCCAGGATTTGGCCTGGGGTTGAGGCGATGGCTACCTCAGGCAACCATCTTGGAAAGGAAAGCACCTGCCCTGGACAACTGAAGTATCCTTTGACTGATTTTGTAGTGAGAAATTCTGTCTGAGATTCACTCCTTTGGGGCCCATTTCAAAACTTATTTTCAGTTAATGGAAGGATAATTGTTCACACCTTTTAACACCTGCTAGAAGTGTGCATAGCTGGATGCATGGCACATGCCTGTAATCCCAGCACTCTGGGAGGCTAGGACAGGAAGATCCCAAATTTAAGCTCAGTTTAGGCAACTTACTGATTTAGAGAGACCCTACCTCAAAAATTTTTAAAAAGAGGGAATGGCTAGGGAAGTAGTTCAGTGTGAAGGCTCTGGGTTCAATTCCCAGAACCATCTCCCCACAGATTGGTTTATATATTTTATATGATGTTCAAATAGTTATCAGTTGGGGCTACAACAGCCCAGGAATTAGTTGATTATTGGTAGGTTAAGACCTCAAAGGCTGGACTCAGGGTAAGCACCTGGATATGGGTGACCTCCTTACAGGAATTACCTGCATTTTAACAGAGAAATGTCTCAAGGATAAGAATAATCATAAAGGAATGTTCTTTGGTAGCAGGAATTTCCAGCGCTGGGACACCAGGAGGCTGAGGAGGAGGACACCATCAAGTGGCCAGCTGTGTGCACGCCCATTCAGCCTAGACTCCCTGCCCACTATTGTCAAATCAAGTGACCAGCCCTGCAGTGTTCAGGGCTGTGGGGACAGAGCTGTGTGGGCAGGTGTCTGGGCTCACAGGAAACGCTAGAAGAAGGATCCCAGGAAGTGGATTGTGTAAAATATAAAATGGAGTGGAACAGTGTAAATGTAGAGGTGAAGACAAGAGGCTGGAAGAGAACGAGTGTGGATCCTGGAGGGGGAAGAAAGGCCATGGGAAGAAGGGTGAGGACCTGGGAGGCTTCTACGTGGAGGGTCCCATGGGCTGAGGTGCTGGAGGGGGACTGCTGAAACCAGCCTGTGGTCATTACAGATCAACTCTGGAACAGATTCAAGATCCACAATGGAAAAAGTGACTCTCTGGGCTTCTAGATCTTAGATTGTCTCTGTTCATTAATTTGCTTGGGCCTACAACGAGCCTAGAGGTGGTGTTCATCATCCAGAGTTTAGAAAAAAGCAAGCTGAGGATCAGAAAGAGCGTGGAACCCATCTTAAATTGCACACTAGGAACATGGCTGAGCTGGACGTGGTGGTGGGGGTACAGGGCATTTGGCTTCAAAGCCAACCTTTTAACAGCTGTGCAGGATGACAGCCTCTGTAATACTGCCTCCTCTTCCCCCAGCATTCTTGAGGCCCTGCCTACAGCGCCCTTCATATTTCCTGCACAGGCAGTTCTTCACACTTAACTTTCACTCAGGTAGAGAGTGTGAGTGTTAGTTAGTGTTAGTGTTCTGCCCCAGCTTGGTGATGAGAAGAAACATGTTTCTACCTTCTCCTTGCTGGTCAGCAAAGTTTTTCTGTGGAAGGCCATGTGATAAACATCTTCAACTTTGCAGGCCACAGCATTACTGTTGTAGCTACTCAGCCATGGGGAAGGCAGCTATAAATATGTATGACTGGATGCCACTGTGCGTCAATAAAATTTTATTTTTGAGAACAAGGGTGGGGCTACATTTGGCCCTAGTTTTCTGTAGTCCCAATCAGGTGGGCAAGTCTTACACAGGTGAAAGTGACAGGATGTGTGTCATGGGCCAAGGCGTGTGAGCTCTGAGAAGACGTGACAGAAGTATCAAAAAGGTGAGAATATCCATAGTATGTGCCATTTGCATGCTGGAGAAGGGGACAATAGAATGGCAAGATAGCTGAGCTTGGGTTACGGGTGCTCAGAATGCCAGGCTGACGATGGGACTTCACTCTCAGAGCAGAGTTCACAGTGATGCTCCTGCCCTTGGGATGTCAAGGAAGTGATCTACAAGTACGACTTACACCTGTAAATCTACCCCAGGTATGGGCTACAGCAGAGATAAGCCAGCTTTGGGTTCCAGGGAATTTCCTGTGAATGATTTTACATTTCCAGGTAGATCCACTTCACCTCACATTCTGAACCTCATTTCTCTCTCTCCTTCTTTCTTTCTTTCTTTCTTTCTTTCTTTCTTTCTTTCTTTCTTTTTCAACGTACTTGGTACAGGGTCTCATTACACAGCTTGGACTCAGTGATCCTCCTGTTTTCAGCCTCCCCAGTGCTGGGGTTACAGATGTGAACTACCACTCCCAGACTCGGTGGCTAGCTCAGTGTGCCCAGGGGAAAAGGCTCACATGGAAGGTGGCTCCTACACTTGTCTAAGCTAGCACTTAGTCCGCTGAGCTATCTCGCTGGCCCATGAACTTCATTTGTTATGTTCATATAATGCAGACAGAAAAAGAAATTTTAAATAAATAAATAAATAAATAAAATGAGCCGGGCGTGGTGGCACATGCCTGTAATCCCGGCACTTGCAAGGCGGAAGCAGGAGGATCTGTGCGAGTTCGAGACCAGCCTGGGCTACAAAAGCGAGTTCAAGGCCAGCCTGAACTGCATAGCGAGACCTTGTCTCAAAATGACACAAAAAAAAAAAAAAAGAAAGAAAGAAAGAGAAATAATAATTTTAAAAATGCAGACAGAAATTGGACTCAAATTTCTTTTTTAAAAACATTAAAGATTTTTGTGAATTCTAAAAATGTATTTTAAACAGTATGTGTTTTTAATTTGCTGGGTAAAATGAACATGTTAATTAAAGCTTATAAATTTGCATCACTCAAACCCTCTGTTATTTTCATTGTGACTTTTGTTGACTTGATCCATAGGTTTCTGAGGTGGTCTGTTAAACCTTCTACCCACAACCTCAGATTGCTGCTCTCAAGATGAGGTCATCCAGGTAGACTGTAGCTCCAAATTGTTGTTTTGAAAATGTTGACATTGTGCCTCAGTCGTTATTTAGACTTCATTTAGTTTTACTGGCTTCTTTGTTCCCTAGAGTTTCGGCATCCCACATCTTCCTCTTTCTTGAATTCACTTTTTATTTTTTAATCCAAGTGGTTCCTCTAGAATTCTTTAAAGAATATGAAGGTGGCAAATGTTCTTCTTGTAGGATCAAAAATGTCTTAATATTTCCCTCCCACTGAATATTTCATTTCCCTTCAGAACTCTGAAGATAATGTTCCCTTGTCTTTTAGCATCTAATCTGATGCCAATTTAATATTATTTTATTGGTGACTCCTTTTTTTGCCCTCTGGAAGCATGTAGACATGACCCTTTGCCCCCTTTTATCTCTGTTGTCTGAAATTTCACCATAGTGCGCATCTAGGTGTGGGTCTTTTATTCCTAGGAATAGTCATTGTAATTATTAGGTTCTCTCTTCAGCAAACTGGGATGTTTTCTTTCGCTGGTTCTTTATCGAACTCCTTTCTTCTATTGTATGAAGCTCTATCCTTCTGTAATGCCTATCCTACAAAGGTCTCTTAACTTTTCTCTCAGAATTTTCATCTAAAAAAAAAAAAAAAAAAAGAATTTTCATCTTCCTCAACGCAGTCTCCTTAATTACCAGATCATTAAATCCATCTCTGGTCATCTATAGAATTTCAAACATCAATGATCAGTTTAAAAATTTCTAAGATCGTTGGTTGATTTCATATTCATACCCCCTTACCTCCAGGACTGGAGATCAAACCAAAGGAGCACTGGGCTAAATCCCTAGTCTCTAAGTTGCCCAAACTGGCCTTGAACTTCCAATCTTCTGACCTCAGTCTCCCAAGTACCTGGGAACACAGGCCTGTGTCACTATAACTACCTATTTTCATCTGTTAAAAATAATAATTATATTCCAACTAAGCAGTTTTTGTTGTTTAAAGCAGTGGCTTTATTACTTGATTTCTTTAGGGATTAATTCTTTTTTTTTTCATTATGACCAGCTCAGCCTGCCCTGGGGGTAGGGCTGGCACTGAACCCACAGTCCCTGCGGTTTCCTAAGCTAGGCATTAACTCTTTGATGTGTTAAGTTTAGAGCCAGGGGCTGGCAAGATGGCTCAGTGGTCTAAAGTGCCTGTTTAGGAAAATTTAGGCAACCACAGGGACCGTGGCTGGATCCCTGGCAACACATGCTGCACCAGCCCACCCCCAGGGCAGGCTGAGCTGGCCATAACAATAAAAATAGATCAAAAGTTTAGAGCCAGGTACTCCAATATAGGAGCAGCTTGATTAAAGCACCTGCAAGCAGGTGCAGGGGCCAGGGGTTCGATCCTGGGGCCCACCAGGCTGCCCTCACTCCCCCACCCCCAACCCCCACACGCTGAGTCGGCAGTTGAGACTGGGTGTGGTGGCACATGCCTGTAGTCCCAGCTCTTGGGAGACTGTAAACAGGCAGATCACTATGAGTCTGAGTCCAATCTAGTAGTGAGACCCTGAACACCCTGTAGACCCTTCCCTAAATATATATGTATCCCAAAACCATAAATTTAAATTGCCCGTAATTCCAGCAACAGGGAAGCTGAAGCAGGAGAATTCGAGGCCAGACTGGACTACATAGTTAAGTGCAGAGCCAGCCTGAATTACGTAGTGAGACCCTGTTTCAAAACAGCCTAAATTAATTAAAATGAAATTAAATTACAATTTGGTTTCTTGCAACAACCACATTTCTAGGGCTCAGTACCTACTGGTGGAGTGTGGCTTCACAGTGGACAGCTCAGCTATAGAAAGAACATTTCCACCATCCCAGCAATGATGCACTATTGGGTAATGTTGCCTGAAAGGGTCTCTACTGTAGCTTTATTTTTTCTTAATTTTTTGGCTCTCTCTCTTCCCAAACTAACAATCCTCCTATCAGCTTCGATCCCTGAATGCTGAGATTACAGTTGTATGCTACCGTATCCCGACATTTTTTGGTGATTTTTTTTTTTTTTAAGAATTTTTTATTTTATTTATTTTTTTCTTGTTTCAGAACCTTTGCTTGTCTATTCATTCATT
This sequence comes from Myocastor coypus, assembly GCA_004027025.1. NCBI lineage: Eukaryota > Metazoa > Chordata > Mammalia > Rodentia > Myocastoridae > Myocastor > Myocastor coypus. Next base: position 69,726 of record PVJA010003576.1, on the reverse strand, counting down.
TTCATGGCCGGCTCAGCCAGCCCTGAAGGCAGGCCTGGCGCAACATGTGGTGCCAGGGGATCGAACCGCAGTCCCTGAAGCCGCCCAAGCTTTCCCAAGCAGGTGCTTTAGACCACTGAGCCATCCCGCCGGGCCCCTTTTGGTGATTCTTGATGTACAGTTCATCTTTGATGTCAGCTTTCAGTCCCCAGTTACTGAGAGGAGGAGATAAGCGATCTACTAACAGTTCTCCTGGGCGAAGAATAGCAGGAGCCTCTGGCCCCAGCACCTAGGGGTTCATCTACTGTGGCCAGCTGCTAAGCACAGGTGTTCGGGGACAATACTGGGCCTCTTCTCGGGCTTTGGAGTCTGTTGCCTTGGATTTGGGGTCCCTCAAGCCTTCCTCTCCCCTTTCCTTCATGTATTACAGCTGTGGTCTCCTCTAGTTTTCCCTCTTTACAGCTTTGATGCTGTTTCTCTTAATCTCACAGGGGACACTTATTCACGATCTTCTGATGGCCCTCTTTTCTCCTACCAGCTGAGGTCTATTATTTGATTGTTCTAATAGCTTTTCCATCATTTTGTGGATTGAGGTGGGCGTGAGGGCCCTTTGCAAGTTTGACCCAAGCTTCCACAAAGCCTGTGCATAAAGCATCATTTGCTGCTTTCAGACACAGTGCACAGCCAACGGCTGCAAACCTGGGGATGCCCCAGTGGAATCACCCAAGGGCCCATGAGCCCCAGACCCGGAGCTTTGTATGCACAACTCATCCTGGACATCTGGGGCCTGCTGAGTGTGATGGGTAGAAGACTGAGGCACTGAAGACAGGCTGCCTACTTCGCAGGCTGCTTGTGGGCAGTGTCCAAATGCCCAGGATCTTCCATCGTCAGATCTCTACTACTGTGAGTCCATAGGACACTGGGAAGCTGTGGAGATGGTGGGCCTAAGGGACTCCTTTCTCTCAGGAACTAAAGGATGAGAAGTTGCAAAACCTACCGTGGAGAACTCAGGGATCTGAGAGATACAATATCTGAAATTGAATGTGGTGAAATGAAAGCTTGCTGCAGGCCTCTTCTCACAGTGATGTCAACTCTGCAAACCCCAGAGATCAAAATGGGGCCAGAAAATTCCCCCATCTAGAGATTTTTTTAAAAAGCCTTAATTGCCATCCTACTGAGGGGTCCAACTCCAGCTTTGAGGAAATCTATTCATTGGTTAAATTTGCAGTAATGATTATTATTGTTACTGGTAGGAAGAATACACTCATTGTCTCCAGTGAGCTTCACAATGCTGCACAAACATGACCTCATTTCTCCTCAGAACGGGGCAGGTATTGTTAATTCTGTTTTCCAAAGCAGGACATGGAGCTCCATTGCAGTCCAACGCCTGGAGCAAGGCCACACATCAAGACAGGGCGGGCAGATGTAGCCGGGCCCTAGACCTCTCCCGTTTGGGTCCCAGGGACCTTCACACTGGTCTAGGCTCCTGTGTCTCTTTATAGTCAGTCTCTTGACTTCCTTTATGGGCCCAGAGGTGGTTCTATGGGTCCCAGGGGATCAGAGCTGCCAAGGTCACCCACATAATATACCAGGGGAGCAACAATCATTGTGTTCCAAAAGTCCCAGGCCCAGAAATCAGAAACCTCCCTTGTTTTGGCCCTCGGTTCTCAAGTTCCCTCCTCCTTCCTCTACAATTTAGGGACTTACGGACCTTGTCCCATAGGTCCACCCACACTAGAAATCAGATGAGCATCAGATTTGCCCTTCTGCTGTGGTTTTCAGAATATTCTGGCCACGTTGCTGTTCTTTAGGCCTGTGCTAACCTACGTCCCAGGACACATTGTGTTCCTCCTGCCCTGGACCCTTCCAAGCCTAGCTTCATGCCTCACTGTACCCAAGGATCCTTCCCATTTATTCCACAGATAACCAAGGAGGACTCATTATGTGGCAGGCAGTGTGGGAGACAATGGGGTACAGCAGTGACCAGGCTGCTCTCATGGGGTTTACATTCTATTAGGAGAGATGTGAAAAGCAAATCATTCACAAGTCAAATATTTACAAGTTCTCCTAAGTGCGTGGCATGCAGGAAAAGGCCTCCAAAGAAATCGAGGCCTGCAGAGCATACCCCACATCTGCCCATGTCCCTTCTAGTGCATCCCCTCCAAGAGAAAGCTTGGCTGTCCTGGGTATGTCAAGAATATCTGTGTGGCTAAGAGGTGATGACGGAGGACAAGAGCAGAGGGGCACGGGATGGGGCTGGCGAGGGAGGTAGGCCAGCAGCTGGATTTCATGCTCAGAGGAAGGGGAAGGGCATGCCACTGGCCTCTACTTGGCAAAAGCCAGGGATGCTGCTAAGCACCCTACAGTGCACTGGATAACCCCCCAAGAGTTGTGAGATTGTGCAACCCACCTTTACGATGGCTCTGTCTGACAGTAGAAGGATGGACTTGGGGTGTCAAGGATGGACTTAGGGAGACCTGGAAAACCAGGCCATGGCATGAGCCCATGTGCACCTCTCCCCACGTGTCCCAAACAGTATGCCCCTGGTCTGCGGTCTCTGCTTTCTGTTGGCTGCCAGCCAGACAATCCAGCTCGTCTCCCAAGAAGCACTTGCATATTTGACCTGGGGCCTTCTAGGTCCAAAGAGCAGCTAGGGGGCTGAGCAGGGGAGGAACCACTGGGAGGCATCCCTGGTACAGAGCCCCAGTCCAGTGGGCCTGCCCCTGCCCCAGCCGCTGCTGGTTCTGCTGCTGCCAGCTGCTGCCAACTTGGCATGCTCCCCACCCTGTCCTCCCAGTGCAGTGCAGGACTGCAGAGACCTCGGCTGAAGGCACGGTATGCCCTGCACTTACAGCATGTTTATGAGTATTTACATCAGCATGTAACCCTATCATTTACAGCCTCACCACGTAAAGTTAAAGGACTTTCCTCCTCCTCCCCATCCCACCCATCCCTGCCAACTTGAGGTTGTCATTAAGAAGTAGGAAAGACACAATTGAGCTGTGGTGACAATGGGAGGTCTGTGAATGAGGAGATGTCTCCAGGGGGGAGGGGCAGGGCGGGCCAAGATGGCGGAGGTAGGAGAGTGGAGGACATTCTTTTTCTACCACTACAGAAGTTATTAGCCTTGTTTTTTTTTTTTTTGTTTTTGTTTTTTTGTTTTTTTTTTTGCAGTATTGGGGATTGAACCCAGGGTCTTGCACACACTGGGCAAATGCTCCAAAACTTGAGCCACACCCCAGCCTGGTTTTAACTCAAAAGAACAGGGTAGGAGGTATTGTGGGAATTCTGAAGAAAGCTATAGAAACCTCTCTCTGAGAAATGAACAGTTGGGGACATGTCTGTGTAGCATTTAAGAGTCATAGATCTTCTCAAAGCCTTTGAGACAGTGTGGACTCATTCCAACCAACATGTAAATGGCTAAAAAGATCCAGTATGTTTCCATTTTAATGGGGATTGAAGCATTTAAATCAAAGAAACTACCCCAGTGCTGGGCTGAGACATATTCTAAAGAGGATGGGTTGGCCAGGGATATAGCTCAGTGGCACAAGTGGCTATCTGGCAAGCACAAGGTCTTCAGTTTGATTCCTGGTACCCAAGATGAATAAATAAAAGCTAAAAAAATAAAGAGGATAGGAAGCTATCTTCTCATCCTGATTTCCCTGGTTATCTACAAATAAAACCGATGTTGGAAGTAGGGAAGAAACAGAGGGAGGAGGCTCAACAGGGCTGCTCTTAACCTAATTTGGAATCAAAAGGCTGCCTGAGATTCTACCCAACAGGATTCATTGAGACCCAGGTACTAGATATGCCTGGTCAGTCCTGAGCATCTGATCTTGTTAATGGACCAATAAAAATTAGGCGGACAAAGGCCAAAGCCTCGCAATTCAAACGGCTCTTCTGTGGAAAGGAGCGAGCTGGTAAAGAGCTGTGAGTGAGCAAGGGGGTAATGGTTGCGTTTCATTAACCTTAATGGTGCTCATTAGGTTGCCTTCCAAGGTCTGTGGGACTCCAGGGAAAAAGCCAGACCTGTCCCTGGGGCAGCAGGCAGGGGGCTTGTGTGGGCACCCAGTAGCTCCTCATATTAAGCTTGAAGGAACCCATCTTACTATGTGCCTGCCCCCAGGATCCCCAGACCAGCACAAAGAGCCTAGGTCCCCAACTAGTTCTTTCAGGGGAAAGAAAAAAGGAACAAAGAACTTTTGAAAAACCATCTCCAGGCTTGGGGAAGCCACCTGGCCTGAGCACCCACATCCAGGCCCCTCCCAGGGACATCAAAAGTTGAGGTCCCCTATCCACAAGTCCCCATGAAAGACTCCTACCAGCCTGGGGCCAAGCCCCCACACTATTGTCAGTAACAGCCACACCCTGTCCTCCTCCTTCACTATCCCAGACATGTTCAGTACCAGAAAGGCAGAAAACAAATAAATAAGGCCAGTAGAAAACACATCACCAAACAAACCCGCCTCACATTGTCCTCTGCGGTCAGCCAGGGCCTAGAGCCAGAGGCCGCCGGCCTAGAAAAGTCACAGCAGCGCTGTGTGCCCCTGCTCCTCAGCACCTCTTTCTCTTTCCCCTTTTCCTCCTTCCTCTCCTCCTACCCCACTACTCTCTTCTCTCTACCCATTATTTCCCTCCTTTCACATTCCTTTCATGTGCCCTGCCCCCCTCTCCTCTCTGTTCTCTTCCTGTGTCCATGATGAAGCAAATTCACCAAGAGTCAACATGTTGAAGAAATTCTGCAGGGTACACAGAGCCAATCCGTGACTCAAACTAGCCATGCTGCTACTTTTGAAAAAACCTCAGGGTTCCCAGAGCCCTGGCGTCAGAGGGGAACAGGTCTGCTATCATCTGACTAGAATAGACTCTGCATCCAGCCCCATGCCAACTTCGGATCGGCCCTCCCCACTCCCCCTTAAACATGGGTCCCTCTTGACCCACAGTATTAATCTCCCGGAGACATCCTCCCCTTGCACCCTCACCTCATTCCTGCTTCTGGAGAGCTCTCACCTCTTCCCCAGCTCCATGTGAAAGAATTCTGTGGCAGGATTTTAATCTTGAGGCAGGATTTAAACCTTCTCCTCTTCTGAGTCCTAAACTCCAGATGGAATTAATCTATTTTCCCCTTTATATCCTCATTATAATTTTGTTGGCACCTCCATATTTGGACATTCACCACATCCTGACTTATATTCTTAATTACTTACATCTAAATTTCTCTCTCCTGCTAAATTATAAATTTGAAAGGAGAGCCCAGGTCGTCTCCGAATCCCCACATCCCTGGCACATAATAAGTGCACGATATATGTCAAATATTAAAAATGGAATCTGTGATCATAAAGACACACACGTACAATTAACTCCGTGCCTTAACTGCACCAATGCGGGTGTATCTCATTTACAAAAATTTTATTTGCAAATTTGAGGCACCCGGTTCCTTGAGGCTCCCCGAGGTCTTATTCCAAATATTCACCAGGGGCTGGAAGATGGTATGTTAGATGGCGGCACCTACTGGTGGTGGCTGGCATTACAGCATGGGATCTACCTAAGAGAATTCTTTGCAGTCTTTTTTTTTTTTTTTTTTTTTTTGTCTTTTTGAAACAGGGTCTCGCTATGCAGTTCAGGCTGGCCTTGAGCTCAATTTTATAGCCCAGGCTGGTCTCAAACTTGCACCCGTCCTCCTGCCTCAGTGGGATTACAAGCGTGCGCCACCACAGCCCTGATGTAGTCCTCTTTGCCTGCTCTCCATGCCTCCAGTTCTTGGTAGTCCCTCTCTCTCAGTACCCCTGAGGCTGTTCAAGGACCAGGACAGGGCACCTTGTTCTCCTCTAGGACACCCAGAGCAGGACACCAGAACCTGGGGGGTGTGTCTTTTTTTTTTTTTTTTTTTTTTTTTCTAAGTCAGCTAGGAAGAGACCTGCTGCCCAAAAGGGAAGGGAGGCACAGGTTCCCAAAGTATGTCCATTCACAGGGCAAGCCTCGAGCTGGCAAACATTCTCACAGCTGCCTCCTGGCTGCAGGCTTTCCATCTTCCTCTAGAAGCATTTTTAGTCCTTGAGAGAAGGGAGTCCTTCTCTCAAAATATAATAGAAGCTAAGGAGAAACTGAGCTTTGTTTTACAGCAGTTTGCTTTATGGTGCACTTGAGGCTGATTCATGAATACTTTGAACTTTGCCCCAATTCCTCCACCCAGTGCCTCTCCATCTTTTCTCTGAGAAGGAAACTCAGCCAGGACCTGGAGGAGGGCAGTCACAAGGGAACAGGTCTGCTCAGCAAAGTTAGGAGCCTGTTATGAGTGTCATAACCCCACAGTCCGCCCCTCAGAACATGTTTGTGAAGGCTTCAACTGATTAGGAAGGCTTTTTTTTGTTTTTGTTTCTTTTGTTTCAGGACTTTTGTTTGTTTGTTTATTTATTTATTTATTTATTTATTTATTTTTATGGCCGGCTCAGCCTGCCCTAAGGGCAGGGCTGGCGCAGCATGTGGTGCCGGGAATCGAACCACGGTCCCTGCAGCTGCTCAAGCTTTCCTAAGCAGGCGCTTTAGACCACTGAGCCATCCTGCCGGGCCCCAGATCAGGAAGGTTTCTAACTGGGAAAGACATAATCCTGCCACCCTCTTTCACAAGGATGTTTGTGTTTGGGGCAGAAGAATACAAGTTTTAGCTCAAAGGAGTGGCTCTCGATATTTCAAGTATTAGTAGGAAAGATTTTTGATGAGGTGGAAGAAAATCCCCCAGGGATTTTAAACAGGCACCATGTGGGGTTCTGACGCCTCAGTTTGCCTGAGTTCAGATAGGAGCTGCTGTGGGACTCTGTGCTCCACAGTCCCAGGCCTGTGTCACTCATCCTTCTTCTTGTCCAATCTGCTTTACCCAGGCTGCCACCCCCCAGTTTCCCAGACCACTGGGAGAGATCCTGTACTCTGGGGTAGAAGGCTCCAGCTCTTTATCTTTGTCCACAATTGGGAGCTCTGGATAGTCTTCTCCTAAGCCCCCTGTATGTCCCTGACCTTTCTAAACCTTAGGGTTTACATATTATTGCCACCACTCCAGTCAACACCCTCTGCCACCCTCCACCCTCAGACTAGAGGTGCCCAGGTGACCAAGTCAAAGGCAGCTCTGTCTCCTTTCGGGTCCTCATGAGTTCACCGACCCTTCATTCAGTCATTGAACAGAGTTTCACTGGGCACAGCTGAGGATACGGTGGCGACTGGGTGGGTGCTTCCCTCAATGGTTTCATAGATTACTGGAAGCTAACCAGAACATGACAGTACAACATCACCAGGGCCATCACTGGGGTAGACTTCAAGGACCAAGTAGCCCCATGTCCACTAGGGCAGTAAGATAACTTTACAGAAGCAGTAGAGGTTGTCAAGCTGCTAAGAACATATGTGCCAGGCGTGCTACGGCTGGGTGTGAAGAAGTGAGGCTAGAAACATGAAATATCACTGGAGAGAATAGCTCAGGGCTGGCACAAGAGCCTCATATACCATGCTAAGGAGGTAGACCCTAACCTTACAGGCAGTGGTTCCTGGGAAACACGGCGGGGGCTGGCACTGTGGCAGCAGCAATGGACATAGAGCCGAGAGGTGGCTTGCTGGGTGTTATGGGACCATTCAAGGCAGATTTCACAAACAGGACAGGTCAGGGGAGTGTTGCAGAAAGCAGCACTCACCTGCGGGGAGTTGCAGCTTCAGGTCCTGCAAGGTAATGTTGCAGTCATTATAGGCAGAAATACAGAACAGATGGAAAAAATGAAGAGGGATCTAAGGCACAGATGTGCACACTGGACACAGAGAAGGAGAGCTGAGGAAACTGGACTTAGGGACATGGACTTGGGGTCATCAGCAAGAAGGTGAAAGTCAGGCAGGTGAAGAAACTTATCAACAGGGCCTGGGGCGTAAACCTAGGAAAGTCTGACCACAGGGCAGGATTTGCTCTAGCACCATGACCTCCCTTGGTCATGGAGAACAAGAAGTGAAAATATCTGAGCTAGATGTCCGCAGTCCTGCTGCATTTAAAAGGTGAACAGCTGAAGAGCTGGTGAGAGATTCAGGAAGAGAGGGCTGCAAGAAGGGAAAGGAAAATGTTAGGGGCTGTGGAGTCTGCTGGGAGAGAAGCTAGATAAGCATCTGGTTATGGAGATGTGGAAGCCACCAGACGCCTTGGGGAGCGGCCACTCCAGGTAGCACTGGGGGAGGGGGAGGGAGGTTCCGAGGCAGACCCTAGGGACTGAGCGCTCCTCCAAACTACTCTGGTTTTGGTGCACGGTGGAAAATTTGTCTCCTTCACAGAAGTATCAAGAAAGCAGTTACCAAAGTGACTCAGGTATGGGCAGGGAGGAGAGAGTGGAAAGAAACTGGGGTCAGGGGCCAGAGGAGGTGGTCAGTGGAGAGGCTGCAACGGGTGTGGGCAGCTGGGACCAGGTTACCTCTTCCCCATGTCCTGGCAGGGCTGTCTGGGGACCTCTCTGCAAAAGCAAGACTCAGAACCTGGGAGCAAGTAACTCCCAGAATCCCAGGACTGAAGCAGAGTCCAAGAGAGCCTTGCTTTCCAATCCTCCGCTTTGCTGGCCCTGGCTCCCGAGTCATCCCAGAAGAGTAATGGACAAGGACAGCGGGGATTGATTACCTGTCCACCAGCCTAGGAAAGCCCCTCACCCTGCCTCTGTTCTTCTCTTCCTGTTGAGCCCACTATTCTTTCTCTCATCTGCCAATCACTGATTTTCTTTTGTTTTTATCTTGTCCATTTATTTGTCTAAAAGTCTCTCAGACTCAGCTCACATCTCCCCTTGTCTATGAAGCTGATGGATGACCATTTCTGTGTCCTCTGACTTTCATGGCATCTTCTGTCGGGCCCTTCAGCGATGTGACATTCAGATATTGGAAGATGCACACCTCATCTGCCTGCTAGGACTTGTGGCACATGGGAGATTTTCATTGTGATTTGGAGGTTCCAGAACCCTACTTGGGTGGGTGTCCTCTCTAGCAGTAGAACACATTTGCTACTTCTTTCAGACCCTCTAGAGAAGGAAGGACAGTATGTGAGGTCTACTAGTACCCTCTGCCACTCAGTGACACGGCTGATGACAAGACAGGCCACCCCTCTGGAGGAGGAACACTGAAAGGGGTCTTACGGGATCTAAGAAACTAAGGGAGTCCCAAAGGGTTGGAGACCTAAGGGCTGCTAACTGGGGACTCAGAAGTCAGGGAGACATGGATTCTGCTCCTACCTTCCCCTTTTGAATATTTTGCATGACATGAGACAAGTCACATGACTGCTTATCAGTGATACACGTGATGGCTGAAGCCTTCTGTACCTCTGCTGCTTTATGGCCCTCCAGAGCAAAGGAAGTCCTAGATGTACTCTCATCCTGAGCACACTGGGTCTCTGTGGATTCCCCAGAGGCAGGAGAAAGAAAAAGAGGTTCACAAACTTTGAACTCTGTCATCCTACTTAAGCCTCAGTTTTCCCATCAGTAATATGGGGATCCCTACTGGAAGGCCTGGTACAGTGCCTAGCATGCTGAAAGGCCCCAGGAAATGGCAGCTATGTGCTCCAATTATGTCTGAGCATGTCTGTTCCTTCTATAAACGGAGTAGGGTGTATGCAAAGCAGAGAACCCAGAGCTGCTGTCCTGGCAGGGGAATTTCCTTTTCACTCCCCATATTGTGGAAGCACTGCTGACAGAGACTATGTGCTAGAATGAATGGAATTTTTGGAACCTCCTCAGTAAGAATGTGTGATAGACAGGAACCTGTTACAGTGATGAATCACCATGCGGTCTACCCTGACACTCAGCAGCAGCATCGAAGCCTGGCCTGGGCCAAGGCTGCTCCCTCCCAGGCACCGCTATACCTTGACCATCAAACACTGCGCCCTTCGGGGGCTTTCTGGTTCAAGCAGTGGTTTAAGCACCTGCACAGGCAATCGCAGTCAGGAACAGAGGCCAGTGGTTGGATCCCCAACCCCACACCGAAGGCAGCCTGAGACAGCCAAAAGATAAAATAAAATAAAATAAAATAAAAACACTGTGCTCTTTGTTCCTTCTGAAAAGTCATGGAAATGTGAATAGCTACCTCCACTAATGGCATGCCAGCTCTGCAAGAGTTTTCTTTGTAATATCTCACTTAACACCATAACCCTGGGAGGTTGTTATTCCTCTTACAGGTGAGAAAATGAAGCTAAGAATGAGAAACTTGCCAGGGGCTGAGGAGATAGCGCCATGGCACAAGTGGCTGCCTGGCAAGTGCAAGGCCGTGAGTTCAAACCCCGGTCCCGCAAAAAAAAAAAAAAAAAAAGAATGAGAAACTTGCCAGAAGCCACACAGGTAGAATAACTGAGCTGAGATGTGACTTGCACATTTGTTCAGCTCTGGAAGCCAGGCAGTGAAACACTGATGTACTTTCTGAAGCATTATGACCATAACCGTTCCCCAGATGAGAAAGCTCAGGCGAGAGCGGTGAAATCACTCTCTGGGAAGAGCGACAGCTGCAAGTTGGTAGGGCCTGACGCTGACCTTGGGGCCATCTGTTCTGACTCATACCTGCTTCCTAGTACACTACACTGCCCATCAAGCAGGGCTGTTGGGCTCCTTTTTACATATGGAGAAGCTGAGCAGTAGAAAAAGCAAAGGCCCAAAGGAGACTTGGCAAGGTAGAAGAAATCCCTGAGTGTGGCAGGATTCTTGGCAGAGGTAGCCCTGAAAGGATCTGATCAGGACAGAACAGTGATGCCTCAGACTGGTCCTCTCCCCAGATTTGTTTTCAGGAGAAATCTAAAAGAAATGAATTGCACAAGTGTCCCTGAAGGAAGCAAAGCCAGAACTGCAGCCTAAGAGTGAATATGGGAAGCCCACAGTCCCTTTGACCCTGCTAGTTACGATGTATCACAGGCTGCTTCTTTTTCCTGATTTACTGTCCAAGTGTGAGCTCCTATAGAAAAGGACAAGCAGAGGACGATATGGCCAGTACCCAATTTATAGTGCCCTGGTGATATAATCCCTGCTTCTACCCCTACAGAATGGTCTGAAGGGCTAGAGTGGGCTGGCATCAGATCGAGTGTCCAATAGGGTGCAGACGGGAGGCAGAGGGCAGATGTGGGGGAGGAGCTTACCTGGTTCTGGAGAAGTAGAGGAAATGGTCCCAGGAAATTGATAGAATGAGACAAAAGGAGGGTCAAAGACATCTAGCCATCCAGAAGCGCAATGGCTTGGGTGTGGCAGCTTGCCTGAAACCCAGGGCAGTAGTCACATGTGGGGCACCTACAGGATCCCCCAGACCCCCAGGGATGTGGGAGAGAGGTGAGCTGGAACCCACCACCTCTGCCCAAGCGGCAGTGGCAAGGCAAGACCAGGCAGAGTGGGGGTCTTCCTCAGTGTCCCATATAGATCATAGGCACACTCTGGCAACCTCCAATTTTTTTTTAAAGTACTCTCTTGTTTGGGGCTCAAAGAGTGGCAAGTTTGCACTTGTCCTCCAGCCCTGCACATAACTAGTGGCAGCAGGCAAAGCTACTGCAAGTGGAGGGGCTTTTCAATGGAGCGAGAGGGGGAGATCCTTAAGAGCAACAGGGCTGGAAGGGACCTTGGGGATCACCTGACCCAGCCTTCCTGTGGGCTCCGTCCCATTCCCATAAGCAGCATATTCATATCCTCATGGTCACCTCTCACGTCCCCCAAGACTGTTAGAAGCTCCCCGCCCCCTGCGCTTTCTCCTGTCCCCTTCCATCGCTAGGTGAATCTACCTTCTTGTTGTCCAGATGAGGAAACTGAGGCCCACTCAGAGGTGACTTGCCAGGGGTCATCTTCACCATCAATAGAACCAGAACAAGAAACCCAAAACCAGAGACTACCTTCCCACTCCCTCCAAAAAGAGGAGCTCAGCTCTTCCCCTAGGTAACATGGAGGCTGCCGACAAAGCTGACTCCAGCGGATGCCAATTGCCTGTGTCATCTTTAGGGAGATCTTGGCCACTGCTCTTTCCTCCTGAGTACCTGGGAGACTGATCTGCCCTACTGGAGATTATCTCTAAATATCTGCAGAGACCTGGTGTGATCAGTCTGATGACAGGCCCACACCCACAAGAAAACCCTTACCCTTCTGGCAAGATTTTTTCTTCTTTCCCCTACAGTGCAAGGCCAAGAGGGTGTAGAGCAGCGGTTCACGGGAGTAGAACGACCAAAACACAGGGGTCGCCTAAAGCCATCAGAAAATACATATTTAAACCCATGCTACGCCATGGTAAACTGTTACTTGTTGGAATTAGTAATTTGAAGTAGCCACCAAAATTATTTTTTGGTTTGGGGTCACCGCAACATGAGGAACTGTATTGTGGGGTCATGACACTAGAAAGGTTGAGAACCACTGAAGCTTATGAACCAGCCGTGAGGCAGTGTCAGTGATCCGGGACACTGCTCCTTCAACAGTTTGTCCTTGGCTGGCGATATAGCTCAGCAGCATAAGCTCCTGCCTGGCAAGCGCAAGGCCCTGAGTTTGATCCCTGGTACTGAGGGAAAAAAAAAAAAAAAAAAAGTTTGTCCCTACATCAGCATATCCTGGGATCCCCGGTAGTTGGAGGGATAAAAGTTAGGGCTTGGCCCACCTCTGGAAGCTATGGGCACAGCCTTGGAGGAGTGCCCTTGCGCTTTGTGTCTTGGTGTTCACGCACAATGGCACGGCTCTGTGGGTTTGCTTCTCGAGAGTGTGTCCACGCCTGTCTGGGAAGGGTGGCTCAGTGGACTTACCTCCAAAGTCCTAATTGCCCTGGAGCTGTCAGACGTAGCAGGAGATGGTTACTTTCCTCTTAGTCGTCAAAGTGGACTGAGATCTAACTTTGGGATTGAGTCCAGAGGACCGGGCGAGATGGAGGTAAGAGCTGGGAGGAGGTGACTTGGCCAGAGTAGGGGGCTGGCTGTTTCCAAGTGCTAAGAGCTATGTCCCGCGTGTAGGGCTGTTTCGTGGGCAGCCCGAGTGCCCGTAAGCCCACCTCTGCTGCAGCCTCCCCGACTCCCCGCGCCCTTTGTCTCCCCGCGGAGGTGTGCTTGCAAACCTGTGCTGCTCGCACCCTCGCTCCCCCGCTCTCCCGGCGGCAGGCAGAGAGGACGAGCCGGAGCTCCGTGCTGTTTGGTCTGGAGCCGAGCGGGGCTTGCATTGATCCATTGATTGTGCGCTGTCTGCGCCTGACCTCCCTGCTCCCGGGGAAGCCGTCTCCATGGAGACCGGGCCCGCTCCCCCAGTGCCGGATTGTAAATTCCTGCAGGCAGCGGCCCGGCAGCCTGGGGAGGGGGCCGCCGCGCCCGGGATCGCAGAGGGAGCGGCCGCCAAGCCGAGGCCCCATTTGAAAGAAGAAAAAGGGGGGGGGGGCACGAAAAAGGAGGTGGTGGAGGAGGAGGCGGGGGAGGAGGAAGGAAACGAAAAGGAGCGAGGAGAGGAGGAGAAAGAAGAGGAGGAGGAGAAAGGGGAAGAAAAAGAGACGGAGCCCGAGAGACCCAGCAAGAGCGAGAGGAAGAAAGAGAGGCAGAAAGGGCGTGTTTCTGCGCCGCGTTTCCCCTCCCCTTTCTCAGGTCCCTCGCTCCGGCTCGGCGCTCTCGGGCTGCAGCTCCCTCCGGCGCAGCTGGGAATCCGGTGGGATTCCGGGCTCCTCGCAGTCAACTGCGCCAGGCACCCCCGGCCTCGTTACACTCTGAGCTTCGCTCTCCCCGACGTCCGGCCGGGAGCAGCAGGCAGCATCGCGAGCCTCCCGCCCAGGGCGCCGAGCTCCTCGCCCTGCGCCCACAGCCCCGGCCCAGCCCCGCCGGGGCGCCCCTCTCCTCCCCCTCCGGCGCACCGGGCGCTCCCGCCGGCTTCCGCCCTCCTGGGGCTTCGAGGCGGCACCGGCGGAGCCGTCGCGCGCGGGGCTCCAGCCATGGGCTCGGGGCGCGTGCCCGGGCTCTGCCTGCTTGTCCTACTGGTCCACGCCCGCGCCGCCCTGCACGGCAAAGCTGCGCAAGGTAAGGTGGGAGGCTGCCCCGGCAGCCGGCCCGGACCGAGGGGCAGGGCAGGTGCTGGGAAGCTGGCCGCTGTCAGGACCCAGCTCGGTGTCCCCGGGGTCCCCAGCTGGGGTCCTGACCTCGGGGCGCCGCACCCAGGGCGCAGAGCCGGAGGAGCGGGCGGCAGAGGGGATGAGTAGAGAAGTTTTGGCGGTGTGCAGGAGTGACCATGCACTTCACTCCGCCAGACTTCACTGCCACCGCTAGCATCTTCGAAAGACTTTTTGTCCTCTGAAGTCAGAGGGAATCCTCTCTTCTCTCAGACGTTGCCAGACACTTAAAAGTTGTGGCCTGGAGAGACTTCGGGAAGGAAAACTTTTCAGCTGTGCTGTAGATCCCCACCCTGCATGCAAAGTTTAGAGACAAAATTTCCAGGATGCTGTCTTATCAGTGAAAACGTGTTTAAAAAAAAGAATCCGTTAGGGAAAAACCGACTCGTCTCTCACCAGATGGTAGGGGGCTGAAGAAGAAAATTTCTGTGACTGGATTCTGGCAAGAATGTTACATTTCTTTTGGGGGGAAATCTCTTTCGTCTTGCATGGCTTTCATTTCTTATCATAATATTTATTTATTAAGTCCTTGGGTTTCCAATTCCATTTAAATCCAGGTCAGTATTGCATTAAAATAACAAAGTAAAATTCCAGGCTGGAGAGCTCCGACAGATCCCTCTAGGAATTAGAAAGAGACTGGGAGGCCCTCGCGCCCCAGTCCCTGACCCCTAGCTCATCGCCTGGTCAGGCCCAAGGCTCTACTAGAGGAAACCAGGCTGGTGTCCCACAGTTCTCTGGGGACAGACCCCGTCCCCCTTGACCTCCTGCTGTACCCCTCCCCCAATGAGAGTCCTAACTGAAAAGAGATTTATATGGACAAAAAGAAAATTCCTCCCACCAAGGTTTTGTTTGGGAGGTTATGATTCTGCCTATTGTCCCTGGGGCGCCTGAGCTGGCCACGATGAGGAGGTGGCAGGACCAAGAGGAAAGTTGAACTTGGGAGTTGAGAAAGGCTGTGTCTGGCAGTAGGGTCGAAGTGTCCTGGGGCCTTGAGCACACTTGGCTCTTCAGCGGCTCTGTCCCTGATGGGCTCCATTCTGACGAGGTTGGAGCTCCGTCACCACCACCCTCCTCTCCTAAAGCACCGCCTCTCCAACAACCCCTCCTCCCTCCAACCTGTCCTTTAACAGAACCACACGCTAGAGACCCTCAACTGTCAAATACCAGACCCCTCTCCCTCCCTCTCCTCCCCCAGACTGCCTCTTCTTCAGTCCTGGTTCCAGACAGCCCACAGCTATGCCACCCCCAGCCTGGAGCAGACCCTCTCCTCACTGTGGATTTGCTTGTGTTTTCATAAACAAAGCTGGCTTTTGTAGTGCGTGCTGACTTACTCATAACATGGAATTAGCTAGGGAGTTTAGTCTGAAGGAACAGATTTCATGCAGTAATCTAAAGACTAGATAAGGGGCTCTTTCAAGTTGGAGCCAGTGTCTGTAGTGGCTAGGGATCCTGGGGGAGGGTGTCCTGGCCAAAGGAGAAGCAGATGGAGACCCCTAACAGGGGCAGGTGCCACCAGGACAAGGCTCTCCAGCCTGGGAGATGGGCCCATTTTCCAGGGACAGCAGGACTCAGAATCCTGCTGGGGTACTACTCCAGGGCTCCCTCTTTCATGGGACACCCCTTTGGGTCCTGGGGGAAATGCAGCTGGAGGGGAGACTCCTATCCTGGAGGAATTTAGAGACTAAGGTTTGTTCACTCATGGTCCATACCTGCTGTGACTGGGCTACAATGAGTTTGGCATCTTTGTTTCCTCCCTCTCTCCCTCCCTCCCTCCCTCTCTCCCTCACTCTTCTCCTTTCTCCCTTCCTTCCTTCCTTCCTTCCTTCCTTCCTTCCTTCCTTCCTTCCTTCCTATTCTTGAGTCTAGCTTGGCACAGAATGGAAGCCTCTCACTGACCCAGCTATTCAGGAAATCTATAAACTCTGCCTGCCAGAAGTTGCCTAACAACAGGTTTGTGAATTAGAAAGTTGTCTCCGGACCCAGATTTGCAGGTACTACAGAAGGAAGGGCAAGCACTGTTTGGTCAGGGCAGCTTCTGCCCCTACCGATAGACAGGGTGCTGTGGTCTTTGGGAGGCCTCCCTCACCCTTGAACATATCACCCCACACCAGTACCATAAAGTTTGTCTTCAGTGCCACATGCTTTTAAACAAAACTCAAGCAGATCTTTAAAATACAAATACCCTTGGCAGCTGTCTTGCATGGAGTTAACGTACCTTTGGGGCTATCTGTGTCTTTGTCCGTTTTTGTCAGACATGCACACACCAAACAAGCCAAAGTCCTGCGGAGTGGGGCAGCAGGGAGAAATGAGCCCTACCCACGGTGGAGTGTGTGTGTGTGTGTGTGTGTGTGGAGAGGGGAGTGTGAGGCTCACCACAATCGCCCACATGGGACAGAGCTGGGCAGCTCTGAGGACTGCAACTTAAGAGCCACTGCTGTTGTTTCCCCAGTGAGAACTCCTCAGGGTGGGTCAGCGGTGGCCCTGGGGGGGGGGGGGCTCAAGGGTACACAGTTCTGAGTGTTTTCTCAAGTGCCTGTCTGTGTATCTTAAGGTAGACAGACTGGATAACCAAGATAATTGTTAACTTAAAAGCATTAATTTGCTTTGCTTTTTCTTGGGGAGGGGGTTGGCCAGCAGTGGTTAAAAAGACCTAATCCTTGCACAGGGCTCAGGTTTCAACTGAATGAAAAGGTCTCAGGCCTCCAGGGGGGTGAGCTCCCAAGAGAGTAGACTTGGCTGTTTTGTTTACCTGATAATTTTCTCTCTTCCTTGGGGATAGAGCTTTGATAAAGTCAGGTATTTAGATTTTGCAAGTAGCGCAGTCCCTGGGACTGGGAGCGTTCCTCTGGCAGGGAACAGTATCTCTCTGTCTCAGCGCGTCTCTCCGGGTCTCTGTCTGGGTGTATGTGTCTCTCTTTCTTTCCCCCACCCCTTTCTTTCTCTTTAATGTGGCTCGTTCCTCTCCTTCCCGCTTCCCTCAGCTCCTGTGGCCAGCTTGTACAGTGAGGGGACTGTTCCTCCTAGCCCCTCCCTCCAAAATATGAAATGAAAACCATAACCGTGTCAGCAGGCGAGGTGGCTGTGCGGGCAGCTGGCTGGTGCCTGTGCCCCCTCCAGGCCACACGGGAGAATGAGAGAGCAGAGGCACTGACCCTGCCTTCGGAGCGATCTTTAACCAGTTCCTCAAGCCCATTTTTTTTTTTCCAGAAGTGGGTGGACTGCTTAGAAATTCCTCAAGAATCCCTCTGACCTCTCTTTTCTCAGTGACCTGTCTAGGGAGTGGGAGGGGGCTGTCGAAGAAACGTTTCCCATCCTCCATCTATCCTCCACCCCTTACCTGCTGTCACTTTTGAGTCTCTGTGGGGTGGAATGAGAGGGACACTGAGGCAAAAACGCAGCCGGCAGAGGAAGAAGAGAGTCATCAGCAGCCCTCGAACGAGGTGGTTTGCTGGAGCCCTCTGCAATCTGAGACCATGAGAACCGGTTTGAGATGTGAGCAGCCAGGACCTGTTGTAAAAGGAGCCAGGCGCCGTATGAGTTTGAGAACGTGAGGTGTGCATGTTCACGACTCTGGGTGTGTGTGTGTGTGTGTGTGTGTGTGTGTTCCGATGAGACAAGAAGGGAAGTGGGGCGGTGTGCATTTTGTTTTAGTTGGAGAGGTAAAGAAGTGGAATGCCTTGGTCCAGTGCCTTGCACTGAGGGAGGGGGAAAGGACTGGATGGCTTTCAGTCTGACCCTCCAGAGGTGAGGAGCTTGCTGCCCGAACCCACCTAGCTCCAGGCCCCCGTGTCCAGGAGTGGGCCTCCTATGACATCCCATACCCCTAGCGCATGACCACTTATAAGAAAGAGTCCCTGTCAGGCTGGAAGCTGTGGTCTGCTCTGAGGCTGGCAGTGCCCATGAGAGGCCCCAACCAGGGGACAGCTTCTTCAGGAGTCTGGAAATAGGCCTGCTGCACCTCAGGGGAGACAGGCAGCAGCTAACCCAGGGATGCTGGGCAGATGGCCACACCGTTCACCTGGGCTGCATGGACTGCCCTGTCCGCACACTGACTACTCTTCCCACATGCCCATACACTCAGGTGGCACCAGGAGGTTGTGGTGCCAGTGGGTTTTGCCCAAGGCAATGCCCAAGGACTGAGGCCTCAGAGGACATCACTGAAATCTTCCTCACTTGTAAAATCAGCAGGGCCCCTTGCAGCTCCGAAACTGAAATCCTTCCAGCTGAAGGCAGAAGAGGCTGGCCAGCCTCAGGCTTGAGCCAGTCTTCCTGGCCACTCAACCTGAATGCCAAGCCCTTCCCGACTGCCCACCTGAGTCTAGGTCCCTTGGTATTTTCCCTTTCTTCCCTCTTCCCAGTTTTCTGGGGCCCAAAATACCTGATAGTTAAGTGTCCTTGTCAGGTGGCTGTTTACAAACAGCCCTAAACCACATGGGGTGTGTGTGTGTGTGTGTGTGTGTGTGTGTGTGTGTGCGCATACATACAACCAACAAATCTGGGAATCCAGTATGGTGGGAACTGGGCACTCTCTGGCCCTGTCTCTGTACCACAGCACATGTTTCCTTGCTCCAAGGCTGGCCCTCTGCATTCTGCTTAGCCTAGACCACTCCCATATTTAGACCAAGGCCCCACTTTGGAGCTGCAGTCAGATGCTGCCGGTGAGCTACATGGGAAGGGTGATGGTCTCTGCACTGGGTGCTGGGCCTTTGCTCCTACTATGGTTTTCCCTGTAGCTGCAACCATAGTCCTAAGAAGCTGTGGGGCTTAATCTCAAGAGTCTCATGACAGGGGCTGTCTAGGTCTGCTCACTGCTGGTGACAAGCTGAAGAAAGACCTGGACTGGGGCTGCCGAGATACAGGAAGATGTGGGACGAGGCAAAAGATTCGGGGAATCCCTGTGTGCAGGCAGTGTATTGGGAGGTGTGGGCACCGGGGATAGGGCTAGGAGGAGAGCACTTAAAGGGCAGACCCTGGGGGGGGGGCAAGTTTACAGAGAGGACGTTTGTACAAGATTCTAATTATATTTATTTGGAGTTTTCCTCTGGTGGTTTGAAGCTGTTAACAGCAGGAACCTGCATCCTGGTGTTTGTTTTTGTTTCTAACCAGCTGTTTGGCCCCACTGCAGTGAATCTAAGGGTCAGCAATACCTGTCACCACTGCACCTCCCACCTCTTACTTGGGACAGTGTTTTCCCCTCCCCTGCCCATTCCTGTACTCACGCTCCATTTGGGGCCCCCACACCTGAAGAGCGTCTGCATGGTCATACAAGTTTCCGCTGCACCCGTCCAAGTTCTGTATGAGATACTTGCTGGCGTGAGGGAGGGCAACACAGGCTGAGGTGTGGATTCTTCCCTCAAGCACTTCAGTAACAGGGGTCCCCCCTCTAATCCAGCTGTGGCCTGGGAGGAACCAGGCCACACTGCAGGAGATGAGTGGTGGGCAAGCTAATGAGGGAGAAGAGCTTCATCTGTACAGTCTGTGCATCCCAGGGCTCACCACTGGAACCCAATCTTGGGTCAGATCAGCAGCACTGAATTCTTATGGGAGTGTAATTTCTGTAAACTGCATGTAATGGTCTAGGTTGTGTGTTCCTTATGAGAATCTAGTGCCCAAACCATCCCCCCATCTCTGTCATTGGAATTCTTTGTTTTTTTTTGTTTGTTTGTTTGTTTGTTTGTTTTTTTATTTTTTATTTTATTTTATTTTATTTTATTTTTGAGACAGGGTCTCACTGTGCAGTTCAGGCTGGCCTTGAGCTCACTTTTGTAGCCCAGGCTGGTCTCGAACTCACAACGATCCTCCTGCCTCAGCCTCCCAAGTGCTGGGATTACAGGCGTGAGCCACTACGCCCGGCTTGTCATTGGAATTCTTACATGCAGTGAGTTCCTAATGCCAAAGAGGTTGGGGACCAGTCCTAGAATCCTGGAGACAGTGAGGAGTGAGGGAGCACTGGACCAGGACAGAATGCCGGGTCCTTGCTCTACACTGCTATTTGCTCCTTTCCAAGGGAACATCACTGAGTTTTTTTTGGTCTTTTTGAGACAGAGTCTTGCTGTACAGTTCAGGCTGGCCTTGAGCTCAGTTTTGTAGCCCAGGCTGGTCTCGAACTCTCACTGATCCTCCTGCCTCAGCCTCCAGAGTGCTGGGATTACAGGCGTGCGCCACCACGCCCAGCGTCACTGAGTTTTAGGTTCATTTATTTTATAGGGGATGCCCATAGCCTGCCAAATGACAACTGAACCTGTGGTTTTGTTATTCACCATTCCCAGTCTCTTTGGGCCCTGGCATTTGTCAAATGGATGCCTTTAAGCAGGTGCTGCTCTTTGAGTTTCCTGTCTCCCTTCTTTGACCACCCTATACCCCAAAGAGTTGTGAGCATAGGAGAGTAAAGAAGTGAGCTTCTACTGAGGGGATGCTATAGATATACATTTCATCCAGCCACTCATCCGTTACGAGCATTCGCCAAGTGCCTTCAGTGTCCCCTTAGTGTGTGCTCAATGCCTTTGACTGGTGGAAGAAATATGCTCAATGATATTACTTTTGTTTTTGAGATAGGGTCTTGCTACATAGTCCAGGCTGGCCTGGAACTAAGAAGTTCAGGATGGTCTCAGCCTCCTGAGTGTTGGCATTATGGATGTACACCTCCATACTTAGTTTCTCTATTTCCTCTATTTCCACTGTAGTGTAGATTTCAAAGATTGAGAAGCCATGGCCAGAAGGAGCCTACGACACTGAGTTCAACATGAAGCAAGCCTCCAATACATAATCAGGATCCTGGAGAGGAAGTTAGAGATGGAATAATAATAGTAGCAAACCTTTACTGAGCTTGTACGAGGCCCCTGATTCTCATGGCAGCCCCGTGTAGGTATCTAATGACACTCCTGTGTACAGGAGGGAACAGTAAGCTTAGAAGCTGGCCCAGGACCACACAGAGCTGGACAGGCTGGAATTAGAACTGACTCAGTGGTACTCCAGAAGCCCCTCTCCAGAAGCTCTGTCACATTGCTGCCTCAGTCTCTTCCCAGCTTTGGCAAGTCATTCCCCTACACTGCATGAGTTAGGAAAGCAAAAGAAACAGCAACCCGCTCTCTCCTTGGAGACCTTGTTTCATTGGATGTAGAGGACACCTAGATTTCTCAAGGTCCCCAGTGATTCCAGTGTGCAGCCAGAGTTAAGAAGCACTGGGCCAACCTAATTCATTCCCAACATTATCAACTGGATTGCCAACTAGTAAACACCTATGCCCTGAGAGAAAAGGCTAAGAGTATGCCCTTCCTGGGGCCAGGGAGATAGCTCAGAGGTACAAGTGCCTGCCTGGCAAGTGCAAGGTCCCGAGTTCAATCCCCT
Source organism: Myocastor coypus (assembly GCA_004027025.1). Taxonomy (NCBI): domain Eukaryota; kingdom Metazoa; phylum Chordata; class Mammalia; order Rodentia; family Myocastoridae; genus Myocastor; species Myocastor coypus. Next base: position 48,321 of record PVJA010003576.1, on the reverse strand, counting down.
GTTCCAAAAAAAAAAAAAGTATGCTCTTCCCACAAGTACTACACAAATCTCTGGGAGAACAAATTCTGGGGTGGCAGGTTTGGTAGGAGGGAGCTCTGGAACACTAAGCTAGCAAGAGGAACACGTGCTGGCTATAATTTGTGACCCTATTATTTCACAGTTCTGCCTTAGTCCTCTTTTGCTGCAAAAGATTCCAGCCAGTGGGAAAGATCCTTCTTTAGCAAGTTCCCAGACAGGTGGAGAAAATGTTACAAAAGACAGGTTCAGAGCATTAGCACAAAGGCGGAGCAGGGCTTACAAATGAGTGGAGACGAGCTGAGTCCCCCGGACCATGGATTCACCAGGATAAGCTTCAGGGAAGGTGACTTTGAGCCACATCTACAAAGCTGAGTACAGTGTGGTTGGACGAGCAAAGAGAAATGACCCCTGCAGTGTGAATGTGAATGTGGGAGGAGGTAAAGGAAGGCGAGCATTAGGCAAGGAGATGAGAGAGAAAGCTGGCCACTGCAGGCTGTAAAGGCTCTGCCAGGGAGCTTGGCTTTGCCGTGGTCTGCTTTACAGTCCGCTCTGGGATGCCACTAAAAGGGAGACAAAGGAAGAAGTGGGGGCGCAGAGAGCCTCATCCAGGCCCTCAAGAAGCACATACAGCTATGAGCTGGTTCCAGAAGAGGTACTTCTGTGTCTCTAGGCCCAAGTTGTCCCTTACTCAGAACTCCTGGAGACTGAGATAGCTCAGTGGCATAAGTACCTGCCTGGCATGCAAAAGGTCCTGAGTTTGAGCATTGGTTAAAAAAAAAAAAAAAGAAAAAAGTACTCCTAGAGCAGTGCTGTGAAATAGAATTTTGTGTGATATTTCATGTTTGTGCTGTCCTCCATTGGCTTGTGGCTAGTGCAGCTCAGGAACTGAATTTTAAGTCAGTTAGCCACTTGGGACAAGCACCTACCATAGCAGGCAGGCTGGTCCCAGAATAACTGTTGTCTGAACCAGTGGTTTTATTCTTACTGTCTCAGAGTTCTTTCACTGAGAACTTCCGGTCTATCAGACACTTCATGAAGTACTTCACACACATTAATCTCATTAACTGCTCACAACTTATTTCGATCACTGCTCACAAGCACTACCCCCATTTTATCTCTTTTTTTTTTTTTTTTTGTATTTTGAGACAGGGTCTCGCTATGCAGTTCAGGCCGGCCTTGAGCTCACTTTTGTAGCTCAGGCTGGTCTCGAACTCACACCAATCCTCCTGCCTCAGCCTCCTGAGTGTTGGGATTACAGGCGTGAGCCACCACGCCCGGCTACTACCCCCATTTTAAAAAGGAGGAGATAAAAAATAAGAAAGCCCTCCCAGAGAGCAGCAGGAACTGACCAATTCCAGGGTTCATGCTCTTTCTGTGGTAGTACTTTCCTGGGTTCTGTTTTCTCCCCATCAGTTGGACAAACTGATTCTCAAGTAGCTTCATACCATCTGCGAGGTTCCCTCTTGACCCTGGTAAGAACCAGCATTCTGGCCTCTTCTTCTCCATTTTCTCCCGCGGGGATGACTTCCCAGGGTGGCCGCAGGCAGACACCCTGTCTATAGAACCTGACTGAGGTGGAGAGTGAGGGTGGATGGGCTCCCAGCACTAAGAATCTCTGGGCATGGTGGATGCAGCATGGAAGAGAGTTGAGTGAAAGCTGAGTAGAACCCCAGAAGTTTTAAGGTCTTTGGGCCTGTGCTTCCAGATTTTAGCTTTCTTAGCCCTAGGATGCTTCAGATCTGCCCCCTAGTACTCCTTTTCTCTTCCCTAAGCACTCCTGGCAAGGACAGGTAATTGCTTGAAGCTAGGGCTCATCAGTTTCTGTAAACTGGAAAGATTCCTGGTGTCAAACACCTTAAGGATTTGGATTCAGTGGACCTACAATGGCCCAAAACTGCATTTAAACAAAACCTAAGTCATTTTGAAGCCAACAGATCACAGCTGGAAGTCAAACTGTCTTGGTGTCAAATCCCATTTCTTACTGGCAGGCTGCTGCTTATGTACTATCTGGTTTTAGAGTTCACAGGTACAAATGATCTCTTCTTCCTTGGGTCTTCCCTGTATGCAGGTTCCCAAACCTGGCTGCACATTTGAGTTACCTGGTATCTTTAGAGAAATACTTCCTGCCAGGCTCTAGTACCAAGTCTGGAAGCTGGGGTATGTATGGCTGGAGAGCTGACGCGGATGCACAGTCAGGGCAGAGGCATGCGCTGCATCCTGCTTCATGGGACTCATCTATCCTTTTGGCTGGGCTGAGTCATCTGTGAGCCTCCACAGTACCCAGGATAACACCTACTACAAACACATTCAGAAAAGCATTTTCAATTAAATGAAAGTCTCTCTCCTATTGCACTTTGGCTTTACAGGCGCCATCGTGTTGCCAGAGGTTGGAATCATTTATCAAAGACTCTTCTAAGTCATCCTCATTTTCACGAGATCTTCCTTTAATCTTCCTTTATCATAGTTTTATGTGTGGGGCCTGCTATGAGACAGCACACTTGGGGTCAGAGCAAAAGATTAAGGGTAGCAGACAGATCTGCAGGGGTAAGAGGGCTGCACTACCAGGCTTCAGGGTGCTGTTTCTAAACTCTGCCAGGTCCAGATCCTCTGCTGTTGATCCTCTACAGAGGCCAAAGACAATCTTCCAGGATGAAACTTCATCTCTAAAACTTCTTGCAGCCATGCGTGAGCAAGTGGGAGCAGGCTTGGTATGAAGCAGAATCATGAGGCAGATAAGGATCCATCAGATGCCATCTCCTTTTCTTCATCAGTGACCACTGGACATTCCAACCTTTCCAGAGACTGCTGTCCCTGTAACTTTTGTTATTCCCTTCCTGCTAAGCCTGCTCCTAAGAAAAGTAAATCAATTCACACTAAGTTGATTATTCCTAATTATGGAATGGTCAAGAAGATTTTTTTGGTAGTCTTTAAACGTAAGAGGAGTATTTCAAATGACAGGGTTATCACTGTGGATCAGGCATTTTTGAAGGCAGCCCACAGTGTGTATGGGGTGTCTGAGCTCCTGAAGCTACAGCACCTTCCCGATCTGAAATCTGAGGGATATGGGAGGAAACATCTAGAAGGGGTATGGGCTCTGTCTTCAAAAAGAGGAGATTTTGCTCTTGGGAAACTTATGTTTAAGATATCCTGAAGGTCTCATGTGTCTCCCTCTGCCCCTGCCAGATGTGGATGAGTGTGTGGAGGGGACTGACAACTGCCATATCGACGCTATCTGCCAGAACACCCCTCGGTCATACAAGTGCATCTGCAAGTCTGGCTATACAGGAGATGGCAAACACTGCAAAGGTGAGGCTGGGAGGGCATCCAGAGAAGCAGGACCTCTGGGAGAGGAGAAACTAGTGTCACTGGCCCCGCTGGCCATGCTGGGCCTGAGGTCCCGCTGACAAAGGATGGGGCCATTCCTCTCTTGTCCCAGAGAGAGCTGCCTGTTCCATCATGCACCGAAACACCACTGGTAGAAAGAGCTCACAGCCGGGCGTGGTGGCTCACGCCTGTAATCCCAGCACTCGGGAGGCTGAGGCAGGAGGATCGATGTGAGTTCGAGACCAGCCTGGGCTACAAAAGTGAGCTCAAGGCCAGCCTGAACTGCATAGCAGCGAGACCCTGTCTCAAAAAGACAAAAAAAAAAAAAAAAAAAAAAAAAGAAAGGGCTCACAGCCACACACCCGACTGGGTGAAGGAGTTGTGATTGTATCAGGCCTGGGATTCCTGGAGCTAGAATCTGAGTCCCTATATTATATCTATGAAGATAGGAATAGACTGTGTACCCCAGGAGAAATTCACATCGGAAACAAACACATCTTCCCCTCATAATTAAGATAAACTATAATAGCCTTGGGAAATTATTTTAAATTTATGGTTTTCAGTATTTTTTTCAATGTAAAGCATACTTTATTTTTTTAACAGCATAGAGTTTTTTATTGTTACATGAAAAGATAACACTCTACAATTCAATAAGACAAAACACAGCCTAAAAATGAGCAAAATATTTCAGCAGACCATTACATAAAAAAAAAAAAAAAAAAGATACAAATGGTCAAGAAGCATGTGGGAAAGTGCCTACCATCAGTAGTTACCAAGGGAATGCAATCTAAACTCACTCTGGAAGACAGCTGAAGGGTGTATAAAATGCCTAAGCCTCCTAGTGGGCTTTCAGTATTGATGAGACTTCAGTGGGCAAGGTGTATGTATTAAGTCCCAATCACCATTAGGAATTGGAAAATATCATTGTTCCTCAGTAGCTGACTGGTATTGATTCTAAGACCCTCTGAGGATACCGCAAGTCAAAGATGTCAAGTCCCTTATATAACATGTCATAGTTATTTGCATGAAATCCACATGACCCTCCTATATACATTTGTGTGTGTGTGTGTGTGTGTGTGTGTGTGTGTGTGTGAGAGAGAGAGAGAGAGACAGGATCTTGCTTTGCAGTTCAGGCTGGCCTTGAGCTCAATTTTGTAGCCTAGGCTGTTTTCAAACTTGCACTCATCCTCCTGTCTCAGCCTCCCAAGTGCTGGGATTACTGATGTGTGCCACCACGCCGAGCTTCCTCCTGTATACTTTAAGTCATTTCTAGGTTATTTATGAAACCTAATACATTGTGAATGCAATGTAAATAAATAGCTGTTATATCACATTATTTAGGGACTAGTGACCAAAAATTTTGTACCAATATAATTTTTTCTTTAACTATTTTTATTTTTTTAAAGAATTTTTTATTTTATTTTATTTTTTCTTTTCTTGCTTCAGAACCTTTATTTGTTTATTCACTTATTTTTATGGCCGGCTCGGCCCGCCCAGAGGGCAGGGCTGGCGCAGCATGTGGTGCCGGGGATCGAACCGCGGTCCCTGAAGCCTCCCAAGCTTTCCCAAGCAGGCGCTTTAGACCACTGAGCCATCCCGCCGGGCCCCCTCTTTAACTATTTTTAATCCATGTTGTTTGTTTGTTTTTGCGGTACTCAGGATCAAACTCGGGACCTTGCACTTGCTAGGCAGGCACTTAAGCCACTGAACTATCTCTCTGGCCTTTTTAATCCAAGTTGGTTGAACCTATGACTGTGAAAGGCTGACTACAGTTCTGTAATACTGAACAGTAATCTTAAAAGGTATTTATAACTTTTGACTCAAGGAATGCTTTGGAGGTCTTATTCAAAAGAAATTCAGTGTAACAATATGAGCAGTGATGTTCTTTGATACATTAATGATAGTTTGAGTGAAAAACAAGTGCTAAACAACAGAGATAAAGGACTAACATTCTAACATAGCAACACAATGGAATATTTTGTTATCATGGACAGTGGTAATTAGAAAGACTGAACAAAGACAAAAAAAATGCTTATGACTTAAGTTTAGCTGAAAATTAGCTATCTGGGTGTGACAGTATAAACCTATAATCCCAGCATTCCAGAGGCTAAGGCAGGAAGATAATGGGGATTAAACCCAGGGCCTCCGTACTAAGGTACATTTCCAATCTTTTTTTTTTTTTTTTTTTTTTTTTTTTTTTTTTTGTGTGTGTGTGTGTGTGTGTGTGTGTGTGTTTTGAGACAGGGTCTCACTATGCAGTTCAGGCTGGCCTTGAGCTCACTTTTGTAGCTCAGGCTGGTCTCGAACTCGCACTGATCCTCCTGCCTCAGCCTCCCGGGTGCTGGAATTACAGGCATGCACCACCACGCCCGGCTCCAATCCTTTTTTACTTTGAGAAAGGCCTCACTAAGTCACTAAGGTACCCAGGCTGGGAATTACCTTGTAATTCTCTTTCTAGAATTCTGGGATAAGCATGTACCACCATGACTAGGAAGGTAGTATATTTTTGTAAAGTAACCACAAGGAGCAGGGGGTGTGATGAGTTCTCACCTAGCACACACAGGCCCTGAGTTCATCCGCAACGCTAAAAAAGCAAGCAAACCCACCGCAAGGCTGAGGCCAGGGATGGTCAGCGAGGATGTGCAGGTGAATATGACTGTCTCAGCTTCTCTGTACCCACAGATGTGGATGAGTGTGAGCGAGAGGACAACGCAGGCTGTGTGCATGACTGTGTCAATATCCCTGGGAACTACCGATGCACCTGCTACGATGGATTCCACCTGGCACATGATGGACACAACTGTCTGGGTGAGCAAGAGGTCTGGGTCGGAGATACCTTGTAGAAAAACAGGTGTTGTCAGGAGGTGAAGTGATGACAAGGTGCAGCATTCCCTGAAGGGAGGAAGAGGGTCAGCTTCCTCTTTGGGACTGGCCACTAAGGATGCAATAGTCCTGCGGCTGAGTAAGGAAAATCAGAGGAAATGCTGCTAGGAAGTTTTCCTGGGAGTAGGCTGGGAGTAAAGGTAAGGGTGGTCAGAGCGGGTAAAGAAGGCACAGTGGGTCCAGCTAGATCCCAGTTCCACAGCTAATTGTGGGACCTTGGGAAAATGAGTCTCTGGGACACTCACTGCTTTCATCTCTAAAATGGGAGCAGTGATCTTCCACTCTAAGGCTGCTGGGCAGCTCATCAGGAGAGAACATGTGTAAGAGCTCTGGACAGTCCTGAGTTCATAACAGTCCTCAAAAAAGTGGGGACGGATGGTGCTGAAGATGATGATGGCCTTGGCGCCTGGTCCTGACAGGCGAGTCTTCTCCCAACTCCTCCTCCACTGTCTCACCCTTTCCTTGCTGTTGAGGCCCCAATCTGACTTGATCTGCTTTGTCCCAGAAACGGGATCAGAAACAGAATCTCTAGGGAACTGAACTGAACTTTGGTTTCTGTCATTTTGAAAGCTTACTGATACCAAACTAGATTCATCCCCAAGTAGAACAGCTGAAGCCCGCCACACAAAAGGATTTGAGATCTGAAGCTGTGGCTCTTTGGTTCCAAAACAGAAATAGGGATGGAAGCATAGAACAGGAAAAAAAAAAAAAAAAAAAAAGCAAAGCAGAGTGGTGCCTAGAAAAGTGGGCTGTGGTGAGCCCCACTCTGACCTGACTGAATTTACAATTTAGGTGTATAGGTCCTGCTGGCCTCAGAGCCCTCCTGACTGCGGAGCTTCCTCTACCTGTCACCCCATCCTTGGGCTGGCTTTAGATAGACACCCAGACCTTTGCCCAGCCCTGGCCACCACTCCAACTACCAGTGCAGGGCCTCCTTTCTTCTCTACTCAGTCACCCTAAGGACCTCCTTGGGGAAGAGAAGCTGTGACATTTGGAGAAGAGAGTGAGTTACCTACGGAATGGGAACATCGGCGTCTGAGGGCTTTGCTTCACTTTCTAAATAAACCCCTGGCCCTCACCACATCTCTTCTTATAACTTTTGGGAAGAACCAATCAGAGGAACAAGAAAATGACTAGTATGGAGAGGGCCGGAGAGCCCAGTGTCTGTCTAGGTTCAGGCAGCCTCAGCCCTACCTTCAACTCAGGGGAATCCTGAGAAAGCTGGTCATGCTATGAGCCTCAGTTTCCCTACAAAATGTTGAACTTGGCTACAGTAACAAAGCCACAAGACTTGAAAGGAAGGGAGCTACTAGGATAGAATGTAGGGTGGGGCAAGAGCAAGAAGAGAACAAGGTAGGACAAAAGGTGGGGCAGAGACGAGGACAAAGGAAGGTGCACTTAGCTTTGCCAACAGGTACTTCTCTAGCCCAGAGCCAGCGGGATGATGAGTGCCTCTGCCCCTGGCCAGAAGAGGAAGGGAGAGTGCAGGGCCTCAGCAGAGAGGGTGCAGAGCCTCAACAGAGAGGGCGCAAAGGGACAAGGGAGCCTTTGGAAGCCCAGATTCCAGCTGCTCCCTGTGGTCTCCAATCTCCTGGATTCCTCCTGGCCCAAAGTGCACTGAGAAGCTTGTGGAGAGATAAAGTCAAGGTCTTGACTGGGAGTGGGAGCCCCAGGATGAGCCTGGCTCTGGCACATGGGGGGTGGTGATTTTGGGGTAAGAGCCCACTGCTCCCCATCACCATCTAGGGTGTGGCCTGGCAGCTCTTCCTCCGCCCCTTCTTGCCAAGCTGCCAGAATTTATTTTGTTAAACCAAAATAGGAGAAAGTCTAAGGAATATGGCAGAAAGCCCAGGCTTGGGGGGAAGGGACAGACAAGGCTGTGGCCTGTCCACAGAAATGGCCCTGACCCTCAAGGAGTGGAGGCTCACCACCTCACCCTCCTGTGTTCTCAATCCCAGCACCATGGCTCTAGCTTACCCTGAATACAAAGCCATTTCCAGGTTTCCTGGCTCTTGATTACAGCCCGTTGCTTTCCTGGCCCCCGACCGGGGTGACCAATTTCCATCCCTATCTCTGTCACTGGCCTTCTTGTATGGCTCCTTTCCTGACCTCTGCCCTCAGTGAGAGAAAGGGAAGTGTAGCTTCACCCAGGAGAGAGAGGTCACACCCCAGCCACGCACACACCGGCTCGATCGATTCCCTAGCTCGCTCTCAGGGTGGGATGGACAAGGGGGTAAGAACTTCCTGATGTGGGTGAGGAGGGGTGCGGTTGTATCATCAGTACTCCTTTGGCCCCTGCTGCTGACGTCCAGGGCACGCCCTGGACCCTGGCCTGCACTCCAGGGGCCCACTGATCCTGTCCTGCACAGATGTGGACGAATGCGCCGAAGGCAATGGCGGCTGTCAGCAGAGCTGTGTCAACATGATGGGCAGCTATGAGTGCCACTGCCGAGAAGGATTCTTCCTCAGTGACAACCAGCACACCTGCATCCAGAGGCCAGAAGGTCAGCCCATGACCTGGGAGGGCCTGCCCCTGCCCCACCCCCACCCTCAGGCTCTTCTCCCTAGCTGTTCTTTGGTACTTCCTAAACTGCACTCTTCCTTTTCAACCCAGCCAGCTCCTCCTCGGTCGTCGATTCAGTTGCACCCTTACAGCTTCTTGGACAGGCACTGTATGAGAGAAGTCTGGAGAAATTACTTTGTGGGTAGCGTCAGTATGGGAGGAGGGCTGCTTTGGGATGTCCTCTCAACCAGACCTGAGGCAGGTGTCGTTCCTAAATGTAGACGTTTGAGTTTCTCCAAGCTGCTGCTGCTCACCAAAGCCTTCCTTGGCCTGGCCTGGGGTGGGGGTGGGGGCAGGAAGAGCAGGGTAGGTTGTCTGTTGACGCGGTTCACTCCGCCACTGGACTAAGACACAGCGGGCAGGCACTATGTCTTAATGCCTCTTGTATTGTTAGCACCTAAAATCCTAAAATACTGCCCTGCGTGGAGTGCAGCTACATAAATATTTGTGGTAGAATAATTATCTATACTAATCGCTTCCCACTCACACTACAGATCTGATTGTTGTTATATATCACATATATCTAGGTGGAGCATAAGCTCTTTAAGGGAAGTGAAGTGGGTCCTTCCTAAATCCTGAGTCTCTGGCACAGTGCTGGCCAGCTTTTGTTTTATTTATTTATTTATTTATTTTTGTCTTTTTGAGACAGGGTCTCACTGTACAGTTCAGGCTGGCCTTGAGCTCACTTTTGTAGCCCAGGCTGGTCTCAAACTCACATCCTCCTGCCTCAGCCTCCCAAGTTCTGGGATTACAGGTGTGTGCCACCATACCTGGCTGGCTAGCTTTTATTTATTTATTTTAATATTTTTTTTTCTTGTTTCAGAACTTTTGTTTGTTTATTTATTTATTTTTATGGCCGGCTCAGCCTGCCCCGAGGGCAGGGCTGGTGCAGCATGTGGTGCCAGGGATTGAACCGTGGTCCCTGCAGCCGCTCAAGCTTTCCTAAGCAGGCGCTTTAGACCACTGAGCCATCCTGCCGGGCCCCTGGCCAGCTTTTAGACACTGATTGTTCGAAGGACAGAGAAGTCTTATGTTCTTTGCGGGTAGCTTAATACTTATTCACACTCATTACACCCTGTTCAGAATCGCGCTGAGCTGTGCTCCTTAGCCCCAGCTCTGAGGAGGAGTCAGGAGGCCTCGACAGGGAGACAGAGCGTCTTCCTCGTCACAGCACCAGTGGAGTCCTCCCAGTTTCCAAAGCCTTCACTGTCCCCTTCTAGTTTCACCCAGAGCAGGCATCCAGGGATACACAACACTCAGCCTTCTCCCCTCCGCTTTTAGAAGGAATGAACTGCATGAACAAGAACCATGGCTGCGCCCACATTTGCCGGGAGACCCCCAAAGGGGGCATTGCCTGTGAATGCCGCCCTGGCTTCGAGCTCACCAAGAACCAGCGGGACTGCAAACGTGAGATCCCTGGGCTGGTGGGGGTGGGCAGGGAAGTGAACAGGAAGGGATGTGGGACCTCCGCAGAAGGGGACAGAGGTAGGAGGGAAGAAGGTGGGAGAAGCCTCTAGCAAAGAGGGCTGTGGCCATGTGGCGGGGAGTAGAGACCCAGGAAGAAGCGAGCTGACAGCCTCCCGTCCTCTCTGTGCAGTGACATGCAACTATGGTAACGGTGGCTGCCAGCACACATGCGACGATACAGAGCAGGGGCCCCGGTGCGGCTGCCACGTCAAGTTTGTGCTCCATACTGATGGGAAGACATGCATTGGTGGGTGAGGCAGGGGGGAACTCAGTCCATCTGTGGTGGGGGTGGAGGTGGAGGCTCCAGGGAGCTAGGGGGGACCCCTGGGAACCCAAGTGCTAGACAGGGACTTGGTAAGGGCCTGAAGACCCAGAAAATGCCAGGCCTAGAGAGGGACAACTCTGAGACTCTCATGCACATCTGACCGTCTTCGCCACAGGCTGCATCACCCCTCCCGGGATAAAGCGTTGCCAGACTGGGATCCTTAGCAGAGAAGTTTGTTGACTGAGGCTGGGTGGAGAAAGGGCCAGGCAGCAGGGGCAGTCAGCCGGCAGCCTCTGCCCGGAGGCCCTGGGTGACTAGTGACCCCTCTCAGTGAGAGGGTAACTGTCACAGCCCCGGCCCTATTCTGAGGCTGGACGTGGGACAGGGTGCTCTTTTCTGGAACAGTCAGCCCTGAGCTGAGAGATGGGATGTCCCGGGCCCAAGAATCTTCCACTTTATACTTTCTCGCCTCACCCTTTCTGCAGTTCTCTGGCTGCTCCCTGCCCTTCACCCCTGACCCTTCTCTCTCCTAGTTCCCAGTGGACCCTCTCAGCTCTGGTTAGAGTCCTCGTTTTTCACCCACTTCAGCTTTCCCTCCCTCTTGCCCTGGTTTGGGGCTCTTTTAATACCTAGATCCTTTTTCTAGAATTCCTAGGCCACACGTCATGTGCCCAGATAACCTGGATGAGCTTAATTCCTTAAGGCTGATTCCTAACTCCCTTCGTCCTTAGTGCTGAGAACGTGGCAGGTCAAAGGGTCCCCTCACCTGGCAGGATGGCTCAGTGGTCTAAAGCGCCTGCTTAGGAAAGCTTGGGCGGCTGCAGGGGACCGCTGTTGGATCCCCCGCACCACATGCTGTGGCCAGCCCTGCCCTCAGGGCAGGCTGAGCCGGCCATAAAATAAGTAAATAAACAAACAAAAGTTCTGAAACAAGAAAAAAAAAAAAAAAAGGGTCCCCTCAGAGAACTGAGAGAAGGAAGGGAGGAGCTGAGGCTGGGGTAAGACTGGGCCTTGAGCCAGGCAGAGGTGAGCTTGCTACTGGCATAGGTGGTCATAGGGGCTGTCCCCCAGGGGGGTTCCAACAGGCTTGGGAAGGGGAGCTGTGTACACTACCCCTGCACATCAGAGGTGTGAAGAGCCAGAGCCCTGCCTCCTTCACTGCAGACACAGGGACAGGGTGTGGACAGTGCTCTTCTGTTCCCGTGGCACACACACTTCTATGTGCTCCTGTCATGAAATCCTCCTGCTGTACATTTTCCTCTCCATTAACTCATCAAACATCCAAAGCCATGTATAGGTCTTGCTGGCTTCCCTGGCCTGGTTCTGGCTGCTTTCATTTTCTCCTCAGAGGGCTAATTCTTCTGCTTTCTAAACCTCCCGTCCCCGCTGGACACATTACACATCCCCAGCATCTGCCAGAAGAAGCTGCATGCAGCCCCAGAGAAAAGATGTGTGTCAGGACAGTGCTCAGGGCCCAAGGACAGGAGGCCCAGATCCCGCTGCCTTTTTTTCTCTTCAGGGGGCCCTGGATGTAGCTGCTCTTGGAAGCACCCCTGTTAAGCTTGAGCTCTTCTCTAACCCCAGACCTACCGTGCCACCATGGCCATGGCCAGGGAGGGCAGACGGAAGTATAGAAAGCTGCTTTAGGGCTCATAGCTATGTTCTTTCCTGGTTTCTCCTCCTCTGCTACAGTAGAACTTAGCATACCTACCCTGTACTAGCCTTGCTGGGAAGAAACTTCATTGTTTGGGATACTCAGGATACTCAGATGTAGGAGAACACTGGGGAGACAGTTACACAGAAAGGCTGGGGACTTGGCTGTTCATAAGACTTGATGCCATGTGCCATCTAGGCTTTTGGCATGCTGTGTGGTCTTGGGCCCACACCGCCCCTCTCTGAGACTCACTTTTTCAGTCACTTGCTGGAACCGTGCCTTCTTTGAGGATTCCAAGCAGACCAGCTGAGGAATGAGGGGATCTTAGGGTTTCCTGGGCTCACCATTTGGGGCTAGTGGTTTGGGCCTGCAGGGCGGAGGAGTGGGTGGGGAGGAGTCCAGCGGACACAGTGGCTCCTGCCCAGCATCTAAACAGTTTTTTTACGATGTCAAACAGGGGAAAGGCGGCTAGAGCAGCACATCCCCACTCAGGCCGTTTCTAATGGTAAATATGTCTGCTCTCTCCGCTTGCTCTCACTGGCTTGCTAGGGGAAGGGCTAACTCGCTGAGGCTCCACTAACTGCATGCCCATCCAGCCCAGCCCGACTGGGCTCCAGCCTGTCGGGGATCCTCTGGCAGCCTGGGCACTGGGCCCACCAGGTGACGGGAAACCTGAGTCCCCAAGAGCTGGCCTGGGAGCCTTCGTGTCGGTCTTGTCTTCCTTGGGCCCTGTCAGTGTCCTCTCTTTCCAGTTCTGCTCCCTCCTCCCCTCTCTGCACTACACAATTAAAACCCAGCCAGCTCCATCCTCCCATCATGCCTGCTATGCCAGTTGAGGTAGAGGCTCAATGGCATCCCCTCCTTGGGGATCTTTCTGGGGTTCTCAGCCACATCAGTCCCAGTCCAGACACCCCTTGTCATTCTCTACTCCCTTGTGGTTCAGACTCTGGCATTTGTGTTCAGACAAACCTAAGCCTGAATAATCCCGGCTCCACCCATTCTAACCACATGACCTCAGGTCCTTGCCAATCTGAGTTTATTCTTCTGTAAAGTGAGAGAAAGGATAGTCCTTGAGGGGCTGTGGGGATGGGAATAGCACACGGTGTGCATCTAGGGAATGCTGGACATGGTCAGCTCAGGGTGACTTGTGGTTTTGGTTCTGCCACCTGGAAAGCCAAGAGTAAGGCCGTGCCACCCTGCCAACCCTCTCTGCTCTGAGCAATGCTGCCCTACAGAAGTGGGCAGCGCTATCCAGCTTCCTGGTCCAGCTGGGGTGGGAGCCTGCTGCCTCTCAGCCTAGACCCTTCGGAAGCCACAATGTGGCACAGGATCTCTGTGCTCCACCTTCTGCTCCATTACCTTGCAGGGCTCTTAGAACACTATGGGGAGGCTGGCCTGGGTCTTAAGATCCCTTGAGGTTCCTCTTGGCCTTGGGAGCCTCAAGAAAGGATGAGGGAGGATGATGTGGAGGATCTCACACTGGCTGCTCCTGAGCCTGGCCACTTGAGGGGCCAGGATGTGGCCAGGGGCCCACAGACAAAAGCCAGGCTTCTCCTGGAGCCCTGGCCTTGCTCTTCGAATTGGTGATAAGGCTGGGGCTTGTTAGGATTAAAGGTGACAGCGACATCCTGTGCTTTTCTCATCTGTTCCCCAATTCTATGAACCACTCTCCTTCTCTTTTCTTGCAGATGCCTTGGGATTTTGTCTCTCTAAAGGGAAAGACTCTAAGCATCCTAGAGTCCTTAAGACATCCCAGTTCTATGGTCACTAGAACTACTTGAGCTGATAGTTTTCCTAGACCTGTCCCACTCTCACAAGCTGCTGTCTAAAGCTGTTTTTCCTCTGCTCTGAAATCAGAAAACGAGAGTGATCCATACATACTTCCCCACCGTGCCCTCAGCAAAGGGAAACACCAGCCAAGAGGGAGCAAGAGAAAAGACTAAGTGAAACGGGTTTCTCTAGCTCTCACCTTTTCATACCCTCTCTCTTCTCTGCGTTCTTCTCCTTTGGTCCCCTACTGTCCCCCGCACCTTATCTCCCATTAAGAAAGTAAAACAGTGACCAGCCAGCTCATCTCCTTGCAGAGCTAGAAGAAGGCTTGGGGGGAGCAGGTGACCCAGTATGCCATCCCCCAGAGCCTGAGCCTAGTCCCAAAGTGGGATCTTAGTACAGCTGGGCAAAGATCAAGGGGTGATAAACTGGGGGCATCCCTTAGCTGTCTTAGGGATCCCATGCACACACTTCCCCAGCAGAGCCAGACTGTCCCACCATGAACCCATTCATCCCCTCAAGAGATGGTCAGTGGGAAGAGAAACCTGTGTCTGTCCCTTCTGTTCCCTGGGGACCACATAGCTTCAATCCTTCCGGCTCTCCCCGCCCCCTCACATTCCTGCCTGACAGCTCTGGCTTGTACCTGCCTCACTGCTGTCCACCTTGTTTTAATCAAGTAGGGGGCAGGGAGATGGACTGCTTGGCTGCACTGAGAGGGGCTGCGGGTTGCAGTGGTGGGAGGAAGTGGCCCGAGCCTTGCTTAATGCTCCAGCTAGAGCACAGGGAGGTGGCTCTGGTCTCTGTGGTCTCTAGCGTCCTGATGCCTCTAGGCCAGTAACCGCATCACCACCCCTCCTCCCTCTTACACAGAGACGTGTGCTGTCAACAACGGGGGCTGCGACAGTAAGTGCCACGATGCGGCAACGGGTGTCCACTGCAGCTGCCCTGTGGGCTTCACGCTGCAGCCAGACAGGAAGACCTGCAAAGGTAAGGGCTTGGAGCATCAGGGGCCTGGAGACCTTTGCAGAAGGGCTGAGGCTGGGGCTGGACGTGAGATGGCTATTAGGGACCACGTTTCCTCCCAAACTTCCTATAAAGAGCTCAAGACAAGGCCTAGGGTATCTCCTGTGCGCTTTTCCCATCTAAGTCCAGTCCCTGAGCACCCTCCACTCACCCTCCTCCACTCACATCCCGACCCCCCCACCCCACAGGGCCCATCCCTTTTAGTTAATGAGCATGCCATTCCCATCTGCCAGGAGCTGGGAGGATAGCTAAACCCTGACTTTGTGCACTTGAGGTCACAGGTGTGTTCTGTAACCTTCTCAGCCCACATTCCTCAGACCTTCTCAGTGAGCTCTGTAAGTGTCCCACCCCCAAGGCTGGCCTGGCTCAGGGGGACCAAGACTGCAGTTAGGGCCTGGTGCAGTGTGGGGCTACTGGGTTCAGACAGCGGCTCTGCCTCTCCTGGGTCCCTAGCCCTAGGCAAGTTTCTTCACAGAGCCTGCCTCCTTTGCTTCATACTTGCCTTATAATGTAGGAGAATTGTGAGGATTAAGTAAGATAGCTATTTAGGAGCACGGTACGCTGGGAGCACACCGTGTTAGCTGCCGTCGCAGTGGAGGTGCCCGTGCTGTCTGCTCCACCTCCCTTTCCTTAATTAGCTGGCACTGGGAGAAAATAAGGGGGAAGAAAGAGAAAAAGGGAGGGAAACAATATTGGAAACACTGATTCGCCAATTCCGTGTCGTCTGGTCACAAGGAGTGGGGACTGCAGAGTATAGTACTATGCTCCCTCTTTGTGTCTTTTGGCCCAGCAGTGGGAGAGGAAGGGGAGGGCTGGGGCAGCCGGTCAGCCAGCTAGGGGGGATGTTTCCTGCTGGGAAGGACTGTTGACAGGTAGCTCAGAGTAAAGTGGAGGGCTGCCCTCCTTGCCCCCTCCCCAGGAGGGGTGAGTAGCCTGGGTCCTGTCTGCCACCAGCTTAGGGAACTTGACCTCAGGAAGGAAGCTGCTTGGCCGCCCCCCTTTCCCTCTCCAGTGCTGAAAGCTGCCTCGGGCCTGAGTCTCTCCAGACCTTTCCGTCCAGCCCCCTGCCTGGCCCCGTCCTCCCCCCCATCAACCCAACCTTACTGGCTCTTCTGGAAGTCCTCCTCCCTGTCTGGCCTCTTTCCCAGCTCCTCCCTGAGGCCTGGGCCTCTCCACTGAGTCACTTTGACTCTCCACCTTTCTTGGCCCTATTCAGCACTCTTGACAGGGTCCTTGTGTCGGGACTTGGGGACAGGAAAGGAACACCAGCTTTCTTGGGAATGTCCATCAGCTGGACAGTAAGGGGCATGGCCCATCTTGAATATCAGGTGCCTACCTGCTCCCTCCTCCAGGCAATTCTCCGATGGCCTGAGCCTGGCTCTTGGGACCCAGGCCTATAAGAGAGGGTGTTACCTGTGGCCACAGATCCCCTGAGTAGGAAGAAACAGCCAGGAGAGTGGCAGAGGAGTCAGAAGGGGCAGGCAGGGGCCCTCCCTGGTTTTCCTTGTCCCTGTGAGGAAGGGATCTTGGCGCCTTGGTTTGTTTTTTCCTGTTCTTTGATATTATATTTTATTCTGTTTTGTCCTTTTTCCCAGACATAGACGAGTGCCGCCTGAACAATGGGGGCTGTGACCACATTTGCCGCAACACAGTGGGCAGCTTTGAATGCAGCTGCAAAAAAGGCTATAAGCTTCTCATCAACGAAAGAAACTGCCAGGGTGAGCAGACCCGGGCCAAGTGAAAGCCTTAGGAGAGCAGCACCCAAGGCACTCAGTAGATCCCGCGTAGGGCCTGTAGGCAGCGTCATGCTGCACAGCGGCAAATTCCATCTGCCTTTGGTAGCCAGCTTCACACTGGGCACACAGCATGGCAAGGAGGGAGGGGCAGTTCTCATCTCAGTGCATGACCTTGGCAGGAAGTGCCTGCCTGGCCACACGGGGTACCCAGATCCACTGGCAGCACACTTGTACATTACAGCTGCTGACTCCAAGGAGGATGGGCAAGGAGGGTGGGCTGGCCTAGCTCAGTCACCAGTCAAGGGCCGGTTCCCAACTAGGATCGGCTTGAATGTGAGGAGAAAGCGAGAGCAAGGCCCCTCGCTTGGCCTTTACCTGAGCAAGGGTCAGTGCCCCAGGCAGAGTCTCCACTTGAATCCTTGCTCTTCCAGATATAGATGAGTGCTCCTTCGATCGAACCTGTGACCACATATGTGTCAACACGCCAGGAAGCTTCCAGTGCCTCTGCCATCGTGGCTACCTGCTGTACGGTGTCACCCACTGTGGGGGTAAGCCCGAGAGGGTATACCCTCCAGCCAGCCCAGCCCTCTCACCACCAACTGGCTGAGTCCCTGCCATGGCTATGGCTCTGGGCAGTGTCTGGAACAAGTGGCACACCTGCATCTGCTGTGTGGGAGGACTAGGACAGCTTCTAAAGGCCACTTGGGAGACAGGCACCAGGGAATGGCAGCCTCCAAAATCCTGTCTCTCCATCCCTGTCCCCAGAGCCCTAGCCTCAGCTTCCAAACCACAGCTCTACTGGCAGGCAGCACAGGAGACATTAAAAAGCTGCCAACTTGGGCTAGCAAGATACCTCAGCAGACTCAGTGCCTGCTTTGGCAAGCACAGGGACCAGGGTTCAATCCCTGGCACCACATACTCCACTGGCCCTGCCCCCAGGGCGTACTGAGCTGGTGACTGAGTCCAGGCATGGTGGCACACACCTGTAATCCCAGTCCTGGGGAGGCTGAAAACGGGGATCACTACAAGTCCAAGCTGTGTAGTGAGACCTTGTACCAAATACATAAAATGAAAAAAAATAATAAAATAAAAAATAAGTGCTGGGCGTGGTGTGCACACCTGTAATCCCAGCACAAGGGAGGCTGACACAAAATTGGTGTGAGTTCTAGACCAGCCTGGGCTACAAAAGTGAGCTCAAGGCCAGCCTGAACTGCATAGTGAGACCCTGTCTCAAAAAGACAATAATAATAATAATAACAATAATGATAAATAACAAGCTGTCAGCTTGACCTCAGTGGTTCCTTACACTGGAGACAGAGCTAAAAGAAGGTTTGAGCTCTTCATAGGCTGGGGAATGCGTTAGGTTTTTTAGTTGTGAGAATATTTAACATGATATCTATCCTCATAAGTTTTTAAATGTCCATTGCACAGTATTGGTAGTTAAATCCATACTGTTGTACAGATTCCTAGAACTTACCATCTGGCCTAACTCAAGTGCCCTGAACTTGAAAGTACCCCCTTCCTGGAGCTGGTGCTGGTGCTGGCCCCACCATTGTTTTCTGTCTGCCTTCTCCTTCCCCTAGATGTGGATGAGTGCAGCATCAATCGGGGAGGCTGCCGCTTCGGCTGCATCAACACTCCTGGCAGCTACCAGTGTACTTGCCCCTCAGGGCAGGGCAGGCTGCACTGGAACGGCAAAGACTGCACAGGTACGTGGCGCACTCTGCTGGCTACATCTGGAACTGCAGCTTCGGGGGGGCGCATTGGGATCCTCAAGAGCACAGAGCATGGGATAGGGAGTGTGAGGGAGAAACAGGCAGAGAATGCAGCCACTGGAATTAGAGGTGCAGCTCTCCTGATAAACATTCCCTTCGTCAGTCTCCACAGTTGTGCACGCAGCTGACTTTCTGCACATTCGCCAACTGCGGGAGAGGGCGGGAGGGGAATACACCTGTGTCCTCAGGCCTCTCTCCCCTTCCTAGAGCCAGCAAAGTGTCAAGGCAGCCCTGGTGCCTCAAAAGCCATGCTCAGCTGCAACCGGTCTGGCAAGAAGGACACCTGTGCCCTGACCTGCCCCTCACGGGCCCGATTTCTGCCAGGTACATGGGAGAGTGGTGCTGGAGGGCTGCAGGCTATTCAGCAGCACTTCTAATTCCCCAGGGCACCCAGCAAAGGAGGATTGGGGTGGGAAGGGCAGAGCAGTGACAGGCCCTTTCTTTCTCTCAGAGTCTGAGAATGGCTTCACGGTGAGCTGTGGCACCCCCAGTCCTAAGGCTGCTGCCACCCGAGCCAGCCACCCTGGGAACAGCACCAGCTCCAGCCACTGCCATGGTGAGTACCAGCCCAGAAGCCGTTTCCAGCCTCTACTGCACTAATCCTTCATCTCACTTCGCCATGAATCTCTGGGCCTCACCCTCTCCTGGGTCTCCTCCATTGCTCCACAATTCTGTAGCCCAGCTACTTCCTTCCCTTGCCCTCACCACCTGGTCCCCTGGGCTTTCCTAACCCCACTTTCCAGCCCGGCCCCACAACACCCTCGAAGCAGCCCTTGCCCAGGGCCCATGCTGTGCTGAGCTTCTGCCATCCCTCTAGAGGCTGCAGTGCTGTTGGTTAAGCAGCGGGCCTCCTTCAAGGTCAAGGATGCCAAGTGTCGTCTGCATCTGCGGAACAAAGGCAGACTGGAAGAGTCCAGCAGAACCCCAGGGCCAGGTCTGGACTGGGGGCCTCACTGCTGTGGGCTGCCTGGCTACAAACCACCCCCCCACCCAGCTCCTCTGCTTAGTGAGATTTCCTCCAGGGACTTTCTGAGCCCCACATGGAGCAGAGAAAAGCAGATGAAGGGGTAGGGCCCAAGGCAGCCCCAGGAGATTCTCTTAATCATCTAACTAGTGTCCTGAACTAAAGAGGGTGGAGAGTTAGAGCCAGAGATGTGGTAAGGTCAGCTTGGGTAGCCAGAGGGAGGAACTCTCCCTGTCCCTAGTGGCATCCCTGAAGTTAACAAGGCTTCTCTCCTCAGGTGCTGCCCCCTGCTCCGACTGCCAGGTCACCTTCATCCACCTCAAGTGTGACTCCTCTCGGAAGGGCAAGGGCCGGCGGGCCCGGACCCCTCCCGGCAAGGAGGTCACCCGGCTTTCCCTGGAACTGGAAGCAGAGGTCAGAGCTGAAGAAACCACAGGTGGGACTGGGGATACTGCCGGGTGGAGGGCCGAAAGGGAGGGAAGTAGTGGAGAAACCACAGGTCTCGCAGCCCCAAGAAAAGACAGAACCCACGCAAGGGCTAGATGCCGTGCAGTGCAAGCCCAAGAACCTGTCCCTTGCCTCCCCTTTGGTTCCCTGCCCTCTTGTTCACGCCACTCTCTCTTCTTCCCAATGCATGCCACCATCCACCAGCGGGTTGTGGGCTGCCCTGCCTACGACAGCGGATGGAACGGCGACTCAAAGGGTCCCTGAAGATGCTCAGAAAGTCCATCAACCAAGACCGCTTCCTGCTGCGCCTAGCTGGCCTTGACTATGAGCTGGCCCACAAGCCAGGCGTGGGAGCTGGGGAGCGAGGGGAGCCAGTGGAGGTCTGCAGGCCTGGGCAGCACCGTGCTGGGGCCAAGTGTGGTAAGGGAGCTTTGTGGGGAGCAGAGAAGTAGGGAAGGCCCAGCTTAGGCCTGGCTCAGAGCAGGACCCTTTAGGGCCTCGGATGCATTTCTCAAATTATGAGACAGCCAAGACTTTCCTGCCTGCTGGTCTCCCTTCTGTGGTCTGGGGGTGAAATCTAAGATACCATGCAGGGGCAGCAACCCTCTTGTACACAGACAACCTCTCCCCTTACTGAGTCAGGGACAAAAAAAGAGGCTCTCCCTGGATCTGGGGGAGTGGGAAGGGGAGGCCTAGGCCGGGCTGGGGGGAAATGGGGGTGGGTGGCTAGCACGGCCGACTCTCCCTCAGTCAGCTGCCCGCAGGGAACGTATTACCACGGCCAGACGGAGCAGTGTGTGCCATGCCCATCGGGCACCTTCCAGGAGAGAGAAGGGCAGCTCTCCTGCGACCTTTGCCCTGGGAATGATGCCCAAGGGCCTCTTGGAGCCACCAACATCACCACATGTGCAGGTGCCAGGGGAACAAATAATACAGAGTGGGGTAGGGTGGGCACTGGGATGCCCATGGGCATGGGATTTCTCAAAGGGCAGGCCCAGGCTCCAGGCCACTGCTAGTTGACATCCTGTTCGTATGCTTCTGTCCCGAGACTGGGTGACCCCATGGGAGTGATTCAGGACCATCCCCATCAGAGTTGGACCCTTGGTTCATTGCAGGTCAGTGCCCACCTGGTCATCACTCTGTGGATGGGTTCAAGCCCTGCCAGCCATGTCCACGTGGCACCTATCAGCCCGAAGCAGGACGGACCCTATGCTTCCCCTGTGGTGGAGGCCTCACTACTAAGCATGAGGGGGCCATCTCCTTCCAAGACTGTGACACCAAAGGTGAGTGAATACCCCACCAGGGGATTTCCTGACTCCGACTGCTTTAAAACAAAACAAAACAAAACAAAATGCCTCTCCAAGTCCCCAGAGGAAGCTGAGTATGTTCCTACCATCTGCCCCAAAGTGAGAAAGGCCCAGCTGCCTAACCAGTCACACCATCCTGCTCCCAGGACCACATAGGCCTAAACATAAGAATCATGAGTTAAGAGTCCCACTTCGCCCCCTGCTTTGGAAAACTGGCATCACATTCTCCTCCACGCCCTAAGGGAGTTTCCATTTTGGTTTAGCAATGTGTTCAGTGCTTGAAAGAAAAAGATCGGCACCGTAGACAGTCACTCAGTGAAGTTTATTTTTCCTGAGCTTAAGCATGACTGGGGGAGGCTGAGACCCTGGAAAGAACTTCGGAGTCTTGGGTCCCAATTCAGCAACTGTGCCCCAGCATGTCTGCCTGTCAGCTCCCTTGACTCCTTTCCCCCCTCTGCCTGCAGTCCAGTGCTCCCCAGGGCACTACTACAACACCAGCATCCACCGCTGTATCCGCTGTGCCATGGGCTCCTACCAGCCCGACTTCCGTCAGAACTTCTGCACCCGCTGTCCAGGAAACACAAGTACTGACTTTGACGGCTCCACCAGCGTGGCCCAGTGCAAGAGTATGTGGCAGGCCAAGCTGTGGGAAAGGGGGAGCAAGGCGAATGGAAAGAAGGGGGAGTGGCAAACCCACAGGAAGCAGGGAGAACGTGCCAGAAAGTCCCACTGTTCACCTCTCCCCCCGCACTCAATCTCTAGGCCAGTTGATAGGCTGAGCCCTGGAGCACCCTTTCTCCAGAGACAGGTAATGGGGAAGTAGAGATGGGAAGTAAGAAGAAAAGGTACTAAAAGGACAGGAAGAAAAGTGGACTCAGAACTCAAAGAGTAGACGATGAACGAGGATGGTAGCCGCCACATGTCTGATCCCCAGCCTGGTTCCCCACTGACTTTCCTCCTCTCTTTTTCTTGCTCTGTCCCTGGGGCTTGGCTGCAGATCGTCAGTGTGGTGGGGAGCTAGGTGAGTTCACTGGCTATATTGAGTCCCCCAACTACCCGGGCAACTACCCAGCGAGCGTGGAGTGCATCTGGAACATCAACCCCCCACCCAAACGCAAGATCCTTATCGTGGTACCTGAGATCTTCCTGCCATCTGAGGATGAGTGTGGGGACGTCCTCGTCATGAGAAAGAACTGTGGGTGGCTGCAGCGCTGATCCAGGGAAGGGTAGTTGGAACCTGGCCGGGAGGCAGAATTTGGTACAGAAAGAGAGGGAGCAGAGAAATCGAGGGAGCTGAGGAGGGAGGCTAACAGAAAACAACTCCATGCTGTTGAACCTGTCACTCTCTAACTGTAGCACTTTGCCAATTCACTCATTAAATTCACTCACAGACTTCATACAGTGTGGGGCCCAGACATCACAGAAGGCTTTGAGAATAAACCCAGGGCAGTGGGAGGGCGTGGGGGTAAGCATGTTTTGGGAGGGAGGAGTCTGGGTCAGAGTGATTCCCCCACCCCACTCCACAGCCCTTTTCCTGGCAGGGTTTGGGTGGCCTGCCCAGCTGCCTTCCTGACCTGCCGCTTGCCTCGCCAGCCTCTCCATCCTCCATTACCACTTATGAGACCTGCCAGACTTACGAGCGCCCAATCGCTTTCACGGCCCGGTCCAGGAAGCTCTGGATTAACTTCAAGACCAGCGAGGCCAACAGTGCTCGAGGTTTTCAGATTCCCTATGTGACCTATGATGGTGAGCAAGGGCAAGAGAGCTAGGGAATGGGTCAGGAGGGGGGGGTCAGGGGACTTGGCAGGGAGCTGGGAACCAGGAAGAATGCTGGCCCTCAGCATCTCCCCACCTTGCTTGACTGCAGAGGACTACGAACAGCTGGTAGAAGATATCGTGCGGGACGGCCGGCTCTATGCCTCTGAAAACCACCAGGAGATCTTAAAGGCAAGTGAATACTCACAACCAGGACAGCTAATGTTAATGAGCATGCGACTGTGAAGATCGCTTCCTAAGTACCTTGTGTAATACATGTATGTGGAAGCTCTAGGAGTTGTTTGCTTTCATCATTCCAGATGAGAAAACTGAGGCAAAGTTAAAGAACTTGCCTGATGGTAAAGCTAGGATTTGAGCCTAACCCGTCTGACTACAGTGCCACACTTACCACATGAGTTGTAGGCAAAAGATGGATAGAAAGGGAAATCGAGGTACCAGGGAACTAAAAGAACAGAATGATGCTCTAAGCAGAAGTCTCTTCCATCCCTTATTCTTTTCCCCAGGCCACAGAGAAGCAGCACACTAGTAAAGCTCTCAGCATCAATTCAGACAGACATCTTTCTAACTGTGCTGTACAGAGCCAGAGCCTTGTAGATGCTAGATATCCACTCTACCACTGAGCCACATCACCAGGCTCCGCAAGTCTGTTTTCATTTATTTATCAGTGTTTTTGAGATAGGATCTCACAATGCAGTCCAGACTGGCTTTGAACTCACTTGTGTAGCCCAGGATGCCCTCGAGTTCATGGCAGTCCTCCTGCCTCAGCCTGCTGCGTGCTGGAATTACAGGTATGCACCACTGCACCCAGCTTAAGATGTCTTTTATTTTTTTTAATTTAATTTTATTTTTTTTTTCTTATTTCAGAACTTTTGTTTATTTATTTTTATGGCCAGCTCAGCCTGCCCTGAGGGCAGGGCTGGCGCAACATGTGGTGCCGGGGATCGAACCACGGTCCCTAAAGCTGTGCAAGCTTTCCCAAGCAGGTGCTTTAGACCACTGAGCCATCCCACTGGGCCCCTATATATTATCAATAAAATCCAAAATGACAAAAGTCTCCTAGAGGCCTGGGAGATAGCTCAGTGGTCTAAGTGCCTGCCTGGCAAGTGCAGGGACCCAAGTTCTATTCCTAGTACCACACACCGTGCCACTCCAGGTTCACTGTGTGGGCCACCGATACCGGCATGGTGGTGCACGCCTATAATTCTAGCACTGGTCAGGCTGAGATAGGAGTACTACTACAAGTCCAAGCTGCATAGTGAGACCCTGTAGCAACTAAATAAATAAATAAATATTTAAAAAAATAATCCCCTGCCGGGCGTGGTGGCTCACGCCTGTAATCCCAGCACTCGGGAGGCTGAGGCAGGAGGATTGGTGCGAGTTCGAGACCAGCCTGGGCTACGAAAGTGAGCTCAAGGCCAGCCTCAACTGCATAGCGAGACCCTGTCTCAAAAAGACAAAATAAAATAAAATAATCGCCTAGTACCTACAGACTTCAAAGAACATAACTCTAGCAATATTTTCCAGTTTTTAAGCATTTGAATCATTATTTCAAATAAAAAATACACTGGAACCCCAATACATAAAGTAGTACAGCTATTCTTATTAGAGGGGTGTGAGACTGGGAACCCCACCTTCTTTTTTTTTTTTTTTTTGCAGGGCCAGGGTTTGAACTCACAACCTTGCACTTGTAAGGCAGGCACTTATGCCACAGAGCTATCTCCCTGGCCCTCCACCTTCTATTTTAGAAATCTTCAGATGCAGGGGCCTGGCGGGATGGCTCAGTGGTCTAAAGCGCCTGCTTGGGAAAGCTTGGGTGGCTTCAGGGACCGCGGTTCGATCCCCGGCACTACATGCTGTGCCAGCCCTGCCCTTGGGGCGGGCTGAGCTCGCCATAAAAATGAGTGAATAAACAAACAGAAAAATATAAATAAATAAAATAAAAAATTCTAAAAAAAAAAAAAAAAATCTTCAGATGCAGTGGAAAAAGTCCCAGCCTAGAAGCTGGGAGAGCTGAGTTGTAATGCATGGCACCTGGAACTCCACACAGCATGCTGCTGTGATAGAGAACAGGAAAGGCCCTGAAGGAGGCCAGGGCCACATATCAGAAGGTGCTAAGGATCAGGAGAGAGTTTAGCATGTTCGAAATCTCAAGAAGCCCAGCGTGGACCCACAGAGGAAGGGAGAACAGAGGTCCTGTGCAGCCAAGTGTACTGTCCAAGGGATGTGGCTCTTACTCTGAGATAAAAGAAAAGAGAAGCAGCAGGTGCGGCTCAGCAAGAGAGCAGGTGCTCTAGTCTCTAGCGCTGCAAAGAAAGACCCTTACCCAGGACCCGCGGCACATTGCCGGATCCTCGCTACTTGGGGGGCTGAGGTGAGAGGATGCTGCAAGCTGAGAATTTTGAAACCTTGTCCCCAAAAACTCAGGCGTGGTGGTGCACCCCTGTAATCCCAGCACTTGGGAGGCTAAGGCAGGAGGATCTGTGCGAGTTTGAGGCCAGCCTGGGCTACAAAAGTGAGCTCAAGGCCAAGGCTAGCCTGAACCTTATAGTGTGGCGGTTCTCAACCTGTGGATCACAACCCCAGTGGGGGTCGCCTAAAACCATCAGAAAATGTTACTTATTACATTCTGAATCATAACCGTAGCAAAATTACAGTTTTGAAGTAGCCACCAAAATTATTTTTTGGTTTGGGGCCACCGCAACATGAGGAACTGTATTGTGGGGTCATGGCATTAGAAAGGTTGAGAAAATCAAACAGGAAAAAGGATGAGCTAGAAACATCCCCCAAAACATCAGGCTCGCTGCTATAGGGAGAAGAGCCTGCAGAGGGTCAAGGGCAGAAGCAGAGAGCCTGGCCAGGCTATTGCAACATGCCAGTGAGGGATGGTGGTCAGCAGGATCTATTGCAGTTGTGAGGGAGCCTGGAGTCAAGGATGGCTCCACGATGGGCTGGGCAGTAGAAGGCTGCAGCTGCCTGGATTGTGAAATTCTAAAGGAGGACCAGATGAGAAGTCTGGGAGTCCAGAGCTTAGCTCTGGGGGTGTGCAGTGTGAGATGCCTCTGAACAGCAAGGGGATGCTGGGGCCAGGCTGCTGTCCCTCCTTCCCACTGTGATGCAGAGGATGACACTGCCACCTGCCATCTCCTGCAGGACAAGAAGCTCATCAAGGCCTTCTTTGAGGTGCTGGCCCACCCGCAGAACTACTTCAAGTACACAGAGAAACACAAGGAAATGCTACCAAAGTCCTTCATCAAGCTGCTCCGTTCCAAAGTGTCCAGCTTCCTGAGGCCCTACAAATAGTGCCCATGTGCTCAGAGACCCAGCTTCCACAGCCTTCAGACTCCTTAGCCCTCAGAGCTGGCAGCCCCTACCCTCAGACAAGGAATAAGTCCTCTCTTCCTTTCTAGAGGAAGAATATCATTACACAGACCAGGCACCACTCTCCCTGTCTTTCTTCTGTCTCTGTCTCTGTCTCTGTCTCTGTCTCTCTATCTCTCCATCTCTATCTCTCTCTACCTATTTCCTATGTGCTTCCCAGAAAAGCCATTCTGTCCTGGTTCTACTCCCCTGAGGAGTGAACAGACAGAACCACCCTCTCCCATGCCCATCTCCCCAGCTCACATCTCTGCCCTGTCAGTTTGAAAGGCTACTTGAGGCCCACGTAGGAAGTGGGTCCACTAGGGAGTGAGAAAGGGGAGGAGGGGCTTCTGCTATTATAGGGTTGTGCCTTGCTAGTGAGGAGCTAAAAGGCCCCCTGGCTGTGCTCCCCAGAGGGACCTGCAGTCCAGGGTTCTGCCACAGAAGCCTTTAACTTACTGGCTTAATGCCAGCACTGTTCTGCTCTCATCTATGTAACTCCTCACTTTCCTCCCCTACACATCTGCCTGGGGTAGACTCCCTAAGAGTTCACAGATGGCCTACACACCACTGGGCTAGTGGACGCTGTTCAGTGAGGAGCAAACATGCATTGCTTGGCTCCCTGAAAGTACAGCTCTGCAGGACAGGAAACAGTTTCTAAAGCACTGCATAAAAAAAGAGGTATTATCTAAGGAACTAAACTCCAGAGCAGTTGGAAGGCCGCCTCAGACACTAATCCCTTCTCTTGCACCCCATGGCCCAGCCATGCCCTCACCCAATCCCAGTGCTCCCTGGGGGAGCCCTACTCCCCTTGCTAAGAAACCTGGCTATTGATCGTAGCCAGCCTGGGCCTCAGCCCAACAGTCATCTTTCTCTTGTCATCCTAGGTGGCTTGTGGATGCCACCAAAGAGGACCTTGCTTTGCAGCCAGCCTGGAGCCGCCTACCTCTGGCCTCAGGCTGTGGGCAGCAAGAGGAATGCACGCACTTGGCAAGCCTCCTGCCCACCCTGTCCACATCTAATAAGTGCAATCATTTTGAGTCTATGTTGTCTAGAGGGAGGGGTTTTTGTTTTTGTTTCCTTTTTCTCTATTAGAACAAACCCTATTTATAGCTTCCCAAGAGAGAAGAGTGTATGTATAGAGTGAATATCAGTCTGAGTCTCATGAACCCTGAGTGCTGGGGCATCGGGTCTGTCTGCTTCAACTGTGGCCCTTTGAATGGCTAGGGCCCTTGGCTGGGCCAACCCAGGGCTATGGCTCAGAGGCATCTGACATGTGACAGTGATTTCTGGGGATTTCATGGAGCAGGAAGGAGAAGAATGTGTTTGCTAAACAATCCTGCTGTTGCTATGCCTCTCCATGGATTTAGCATGAACCTCATGACGACAGGCTGGTGAACTTGATCAGTGATTCTCCACTCCAAGGAGGGGAAAACCTCCATCTTTTCCCTGTTTTCATCATGTTTTTCCCCAGTGTGCACATGGAAGAGATCTGAGGCCACAGCAAGACTGCAGGAGCCATGAGTGGGACAACTGCCCAGGCACGAAGCTGGTCAGAGGACCAAGTGTTTGTCTGACTTTGGCCATCTCCCTCTTACAGTTAGCTTCAAACCTGCCTCAACTGCTGTTTTTCACAAAAGAATCAAGCCTAAGCCTAAATCCTGCACATACTTCACCCTAATCTAATTGCTGCCTATAAAATTCTTTTCCATTTGCTCCTTCTAGTTCCCTGGAGCTGTAGTCCTGTTTAAAGGCTACCAGCTGACTCCTCAGGTCCAGTTCTAGGTGATTCTCCCAGACTACTGCTCCCTCAGGAGATTCAACACTAAATAAAGGAACTTGAGATCATCTCTGGCTTCAGGCTGTGGGCAGCAGCCTTGGTCAAAACAAGCCTCAGCAGTGGGTAGCAGATGGCACAGCTAGATCCCCTGACATCTGGGGATGGAAGGTCTGCTACCTTTGTCTCTTTTGGTCCCAGAGGGCTGCCATAAAGATGCTAAATGGCTGCATCCAGGCAAAAGAAATGATCACTTCATGGCAACTCTTGCACTGTCTAGAAGTGCTGTGAAAACTGCTTACATCCACTCTGACCATCTTAATTCCTTACCAGAAACTAGGATAACTTTCTGATTCCTCTCTTCCATTTTGCATCTTTCTCGGGAGCCCAAAACAGGGGTGCCTCTCAAGCCATGCCTCTCAGGGTCTGGCTTCTTGATCCCTTCTTTTCCTGGCATACCACACATAAATACATTTCCTCCAGTCACTTATTTCATGGTTTATGAGTCTGAAAGTGAATTTCACAATATGGAACCTATAGACTACTAGGTTTTATAACATCAAGTCAGATCTTGGTGAGCAGGTGAAGATCTGCTCTTGTGTACCACATTAAGCCATCCAAGTTATGGATTAAGAATCTAGGCAAAGCTGTTCTGAAACACCTGGGACATCATGCTAGGGGTTACATGGACAAATGAGTCAATACTCAGGGACTCTCTAGGGATATACAGTTCAGACTACAGTTTTCACCAGTGGAGGGAAATGGGAAAAATATCCTTCATATGAACTGACCCAGACAGAAGACTTCCTGCAGAATGAGGTGTTTTTAGAGCCACAAAATTGTGAGCTCCCGTTCATCTCAGTACCAAACCTGCCCTGAACTGAATCAGAATAAAAACCATTTCCTCAAGAGCCCCAAACACCAAGTGGTACCTATCAGAAAGGCACTTATATCCTTAGTAGCACTGCAACTCTTTACTTCTCTTTTTCTGTCATCAGACTAGGTCCATCCCTAAATCTGGGGGAATTCTCAGAGTCAGGAGAAAGGTGACCACAGCCTGGACTTGAGCAGCCCACCCCAAGTCTAGAAATCCCTAAAGGCTCATCACTGAGCTCTGTCCGCTCTGACTTGGCCAGTATGATGCTGTGGAGACTAGGATTTGTGCCAAAAGGTCAGTATTCCAGTCCTGGTCTTTGGCCCCATATGGAGTGTTCTCCATATGCATGTTTGAGGTGACTCTGGAATGTATTAGGAGGTCACATCTCAATGTCAGAGAATGTTACAGAGCTTTCAGGTGTTTGTATTTGCTGCTTTACCTCAATATGACAGCCTCAAACTAGAGAGATAGAACATATAGCTAGCCATCAGCAGAAAACAATACCTGCCTGGTTTCTTTCTTAAGCACAGCAAGAGAAAAGTGGAAGCAAATGCCAAGAGTTTCTCTCAGTTTGACCTATTTCAAAGGTAGCACACCCTGTCCTTGGGCCATGATTTGAACTAGGAATTCCTTAAGAAAATACACGATTAGAGGGAAATAGAACCCCTAGTACTGTTATCAGCTTATCTAGGCAACAGACTGTAGCAGTTTGGACAAACTAAAAACTTCATTTTTCTGTGTGAGTTGAACTGAAGTTTCAGAGAATAATATCACCATGTGGGAGGCTTTTTTTTTTTTTTTTTAATCTCAGAAGAAATCTCAAAAAAACTTTATATCTATCTGCCTTCCACTGCTGCCAATAGAGTAAACCTCCTACACAACCAACAGTAAACAGCAAATGATGCAGTTCAAAAAGTATTTTGCACTTGGGGAAAATATGTATCTGAACTTGTAAAAAGAAATGTTTGGATTTTGTACTGTTTTTTATTATTATTATTATTATTATTATTATTATTATTATTATTATTAAAATACTACAGAAACCCTTCTGGCTGACATCTTTTCTTCTCAGTAGCTTAGCCTAGAGCCAGGAAAAGCTGAGTGGATAAAATATCTTCTAGCTTCCACATAAAACTTGCCCACGATTTTTTTAGTGATTCATCTTATTCCTAATGATTTTAGAATCTGAAAGGGCTGATCTCTTTGGCTACCTTTAAAAGCTGTATCAAGAATCATTTTCTAGCAGCTGGGGAGATAGCTCTGTGGCACAAGTGTTTGCCTGGCAAGTACAAGGTCTTGAGTTCAAACCCTGGTCCCACAAAAACAAAACAAAGAATCATTTTCTGGGCCAGTAAGATGGCCCAGCAGTCTAAAACACCTGTTTAGGCAAACTTAGGCAACCTAAGGGACCGAGGTTCAATCCCTGGCACCATATGCTGCACCAGCCCACCCCCAGGGACTGCTGAGCCAGCCATAACATACATACATACATACATACATGTTTAAGAAAGAAAGAGGGGCCCAGCAGGATGGCTCAGTGGTCTAAAGCGCCTGCTTAGGAAAGCTTGGGCAGCTGCAGGGACCTCAGTTCGACCCCCGGCACCACATGCTGTGCCAGCCCTGCCCTCAAGGGTAGGCTGAGCTGGCCATGAAAATGAATAAATAAACAAACAAAAGTTCTGAAACAAGAAAAAAAAAATAATAAAAAAATAAAAGAAAGAAAGAAAGAAAGAGAGAGAGAAAGAAAGAATCATTTTCTATGGCTGGGAGGATAGCTCAGTGGCTTAAATGCCTACCTGGCAAGCACAAAGTCCTCAGTTTGATCCCTGGTACCACACACACACACACACACACACACAGAAATGAATCATTTTCTGAGATGAATGGAGGAAATTAAAAGTATTGTTCCCACCACAGTATAGTTCCCACAGGTGGCTCATATTTCCATGGTTAAGATGTCCCACCTTTAACACTGAAGGTCATCCCATGGTATTCCTTTTATGTAATATATTCTTAGCTACCAAAGAGAATATTGATCACCTAGCCACTGTCATCCTCACTATGCTTACAGAGCATAGGAAAACAAACCTTTAATCTCTTATAAATGAACAGCCCCAATTTCTAGGATCAGGGATGATAAGCAAGTTAATTAACGCAATTATATAAATCACTGACATGAAATCTTATATGTGGACCTAATATCCACATTATATGTACATTTTAAGAGTATGACTCGAACAAGGAAAAAATTTATCTGATCAGAAAATACACTGTGCTGCCTACCAGAATCTTGAATTTCCCCTCAGGAGCATTTATGAAGACAGGTACATTCTTTCCACAATTACCAATCTCTTATATGCCAGCAAGTGCATGTTTGGCCATCATAGCTCAAAGACAATAGCTCTGTTCAAGGTCCACACCAGAACTTTCTGATTATAACTGATTTTCCCCACAACATCTCAACAGTGGGAGCAATCCAGCTATACTCAGCTTTTGTCATCTTTTAAAATATTTAATTTTACCTCCTATTAGCAAAGAATGAAATTTTTTGCTACCATCTCAACCCCATTTTTTTTTTTTTTTTTTTTTTTTTGGTGGGACCAGGGTTCAAACTTGTGACCTTGCACTTGCCAGGCAAGCACTTGTGCCATGGAGCTGTCCCCTCAGCTCAACCCCATTATTTCTTATCAAATCTTTTTTTTTAAAAAAAAACACACAAGAGAGCCGGGCATGGTGGCACACACCTATAATCCCAGCACTTGGGAGGCTGAGGCAGGAGGATCAGTGTGAGTTCGAGACCAGCCTGGGCTACAAAAGTGAGTTCAAGGCCAGCCTGAACTGCATAGTGAGACTCTGTCTCAAAAAGACCAAAAATAAATAAATAAAATAAAAAACACACAAGAGCTGGGCATGGCAGTGCATACCTGTAATCCCTCTGGACATCTTTTAAAGAATCAATGAGCCAGGCTGTGGTGGCGCATGTCTGTAGTTCCAGCACTTGGGAGGCTGAGGCAGAAGGATCAGTGTGAGCTCCAGACCAGCTTGGGCTACAAAAGTGAGCTCAAGGCCAGCCTGAACTGCACAGTGAGACCCTGTCTAAAAAAGACAAAACAAAACAGCACATAAGAAAGTTTAATCATGAAGTATAACAAAATTATTATAGTCCTGACTTTTTAAGACAAGATTCTTTTTTTATTGTTTCCAAAAGTTGAACATTACTTTGGCAAAAGCAAGACCACATGTTTTACCGAGAGGATAACATGCCTTTTATCTCATTTCTCAAAAGGGATAGTTTTAGCTACATACCATATGGCACTATCTTGTTTTCATCACTTATTATACAAATATAAGCTCTATGTAATTTTTTTAAAGAATTTGTTATTTTTTTCTTGTTTCAGAACTTTTGTTTGTTTATTTATTTTGATGGCTGGCTCAGCCTGCCCCGAGGGCAGGGCTGGCGCAGCATGTGGTGCCAGGGATCAAACTGCAGTCCCTGCAGCCGCCTAAGCTTTCCTAAGCAGGCGCTTTAGACCACTGACCCATCCTG